>VDFB02273491.1:246874-312618 GCA_007258455.2 Sequoia sempervirens
ATGGGGATGGATGGATGGAAGAAG
The DNA here is from genome assembly GCA_007258455.2 of Sequoia sempervirens. Lineage (NCBI taxonomy): Eukaryota > Viridiplantae > Streptophyta > Pinopsida > Cupressales > Cupressaceae > Sequoia > Sequoia sempervirens. The sequence continues at coordinate 246,899 of VDFB02273491.1, forward strand.
AAATATAATAGTTTGAAAGGTGAAGAACAAATTTTAGGGAATTAGAGATTCAAGGAGAGGGGAATCAAGGAATTGATGGATGAGGAAGTTTGAAAGTCTGACAAATGCAAGGAATTAAAGGCTTTAAAGAATAATTTTTAGCTTTAGGGATCGAGAATACTAAGGAATGGTAGGAATGAAAGACAAACCTTGAAATTCCAAAAGGCTAGTGAACATAACAATTGGGAAACTTTTAGGTTTCAAACTTTAGGGAATAAGGTGATGAATGAATGGTACATATGCAAGGGAAACCCCAACATCCTACAAGGTTAACATAACAACACTTGGCCAAGAATACACTTCAAATTTAAGGATAAAGGATTCTAAGGAATAACATGATTGTAAAGGAAACCCCAAAAGCACGAAGGACCAATATTATTGACACTTAGAAACTTTTACAAGGCTTCAAGGTGGGCTTTAGAAGCAATAAAAAGGGCATATATAGATGGATAACCTTGAAACTCTAAAACTGTAACAAAATAATACATAGCTGATTTTGGAAGGATTATAGTGGGCACTTGGGATTGATAAGGAAGTTATACATGTATGGGTAACATTGAAACTCTAACATCCCAAAAACTCATCACTTAGTAAATTTTGGTTTTTTTCATAGGTATTTGACTAAAGCATGAAAGAAGGGATTAATGCAATAACCAAAGGCACAAATTCATGCAAGATGACCCATTTAGGATCTCTTAGATTGGTTATCATCAATGAGAAAATAAGGGGATGAGATGCCAACAATAACATATGCATTCAATTTTTCACTCTCTTCCTTATTTTGCACCAAAATGACATACCATTTACTACCTTCTTCTACTCCACTCTAATGTATTTAATACTCCACTCCAAATTTAGCTAATTACACCTCCTTTCTAGGTGGTGAGATACAATGATGGTAATTCCAAAAAGGTGACACATTAAATTTTTAGTTAGTAGTAAATTATTATTTGCATTTAATGCTTTTATGCATGTATTTTTAAATTTAAATATTATCATTTTTATTCTTTTATGTAATTCTAACTTAATCAAAATTAATTATTTTCCTATTAAAATAAATAGCTTTGAAAAATTAATGAACTCTTCCCCCCAACATTTTACCTACCTAATTGATAACCATGAAGAAATATGATCAGATGTCTAATTATATAATAGGGATGCAAACAAAACTAGACCTTTAACCATTGTATCATAAGAAAAAGGGGAACCCTAAGTTTAATGCATAAAACCTAGGATCAATTACCTCCTTTTTCAAAGGTGCATTAGAATGCACATCAACAAGGTGAATAGATTGAATTTCAACCATGAAGGTGAGTCAATCAGACTTGGATATGCATCCTTAGGGACTTGAAAATGGATTGGAATTGATTTTTTATGATTGAACTAATTGACTATATGACCTAATATGAAAAATGTAGTATTCCAAAAATACACAGACTAAAATAGCAATTTGTAGGCAGATCTGGAAAGTGCAGGAGACTATGTACCTATACTAAAAAATTAGTTCTGAGCTGAATAAGAATAGGACACCTAGGGGCATATGGGTCTCTGATAGGGTGTCCTTCTCTACTTTCAGGGTCCTCTGGTGACATATATGAGCTTCTGATTTTCGATTGCAAAGTTGTCAGAATGCTATTAGATAATTTTGTAGGTGAGTTTTCATGGATTGATAAGATTTAGGGCTTTGAATGCAATAATTAACACCTTGTCTTCAATATTTCTTTAATCTTGTTCAAACCTATAACCTACACATTCTAAGAGAGAAAATGTTGGGCCATTTAGGGGTTTTCCTAAGTCAAACCCCGTGTAAGTGTTTCCACTTTTACAATGGCAATGTCAATGATAAAGTGATAAATGAAAGGAAGGAATGATGAAATCACAAAGTGCTACAACTCACCACCCTCCAATAGCTTCCTTGAAGGACTGAATTCATGCATATCACCTCAAGGTCTTAATCTTCTTACTTGATTTGCTTGAATACTTTGGAGACCTACAAAAGCATTAGCCTTCACAAAACAATGACAACATGAACACTCATACACTTTGACATCATGCTTGGATCTTGAATGCTGCAATAATGCTCTAAAATGTTTCTCTTGACCTGTTCTCAATGTTCACCTTTTGCTTGATAATGCTAGATATCTCTTGTTAGATTTCAAATGATGAAAAGTCTAGGTATTTATAGGCATTTCTTTAATTTCTTGAGAATTAAATCTCGATAGCCGAAATTTGAAATTTGAATGTTAAAATGGCCACTCCAACATATTAGAAGTTACTCCCCGGTAGAATAGGGGGACCCATACGCCCATGGGCGTATGGGTCTTGGCCCTATTTTCTAGGACACAATGTATCAGGGACAAAACATTAATTGATTGGATTTATTCAATGCTTGCAATTTATCAAAAAGTGGTACAAATGGGCTATAGAATGCATAATTTTAGGAAATTATGGACTCAAATAGGCTCAATAATTTAGGGGGATCAAAACATAGTGTGAAATTGTCAAGGGTGACAATTTATGATGCTACAACCACAAGTGTTGGTTAAGCTAATTAGGAAGAAACCAACAAAGATAAATCACTGAATGAAACTAATAATTTTTAAAATGATGATACCTTCTCAGTGACATGGTATGGTTACTCATAGTCTCAATCTACCACTCTCTTTGATGATGCCTTCCTCTTTTAGGAGGGGGAAATACTTTCCTAGAATTAAATATCATCATCACAAGGTAGTTAGTTCATTAATCATAATCATATTAATAATAAAAATCATATTAATGATAAAAAAAATTATTCTCAATTCTCATGTTAACAAACTAACATCTATTTCCGGTATTGGCATGATGTGATGGTTTATAGGTGGCATTGTTGTTCTTGCCACCAAGGTTCAAACCCCGTTGGGGTGGTATTGTTGAATGGTTGTATCTGGTTCATAGCTCCGGTCAAAAGCGTTTACCCCTTGAATTAAAAAAAAACAAACTAACATCTATAATTAATCTTGCAATGAATTATAAATTTACACTGGAATGGTCAATGCAATAAAACTATCGATATTCACATTTCAAATCTATTTAACCTAGAAATCAAAATAAATAATAAAAAATCCATTTCATTAAAGTATTTAAAATTAGGGTGTGACAAACATTCATTGAAGATAAATTTTAATGATCATTTGAAACATCCCACTAAAAATGCTATAAAAGCCTCTTCTAGATCTCTTCTAAAAGGTCACACTAAAAAATAAATGAACACACCTTCAAACAAGATCATTTTCTAGAGAGGCTTAAAGGAGTCAATCTAAACTATCCTCTAGAACCAGTCATTATAATTGAGACTCACCTTCTACAATAAATCAAGTAGTTAAACATTGAAGTTTTGTTGCTTTAGTAAATCAAAGAAATACTTGAGCTCAACCAACTTGTTAAAAAAATATTCATAAAAAACCAAGGAGAAAAAGAAATAAACTAGTACTATCCAAATAATGGATATTTAAATCTTTAAACCTCCTATCAAGAAAAAATATTCTTGACCTAAGTGTGATGATCTTGATAGACTTTTTATTATAGTACCTATTGATGGAATTGAATTTTTTAATGCACTTGTAAAATTGAGGAGATGTTATTAATGTTATGATAGTCAATGTGATTTTAATTATATCATTAAAAAATCTCTAGCCTACAAGCACCATGCTACACACGCTAGACCAATCTATTGTCATCCCAAAAGGAGTATTAAAAAACATACTAGTTGTAGACACGTGAAATTGACATCATGCATTTGATTAGGTCATATTCATCCATTCATCAAATAAATCAAGTTTATTTGATCAATCTCCTAAAGTCATCAATTTAAATTAAATAAATCAACTTTATTTAATTTGATCCTAACATCACCCTCCTTGATTAAATAAATCAAACCTTTATTTAATTAAATCTAAAGTAACCTTTCATCTCCCCTTGATTTAATTTAAATCCAAATATTTAAGTCAAATGGGTCAAAATCACCTAAACATCATCTAAGCTAATCTAATCCTGATTAATCTAATCTAACCACCCATCACATCCTCTAGTTTTTCCCACTTCCACCAATAAAGCATTTTAATTCATTTATAAATTCCTCATTTTCCCTCAACAAAGCATCTTTTGGGAATATTCTCCAAGTTTGAATATGAAGACAAGTTGACTTGTCCCTTCCAACATGGCAATAACTTCTCTCTTACATGTCCCCCACTTAGCATTTAACTCTCAAATTCAAATTTGAATCTCCCCCTCTTTGACACATTGACCAAAATTTTCCCATCCTCCATCCACTCAAACTATGACAAGTGGCTTCATCTCATTGGCTAAATCTTTGTCCCACATTCATCCATTTGGCTATTTCTCTCATCAAAATATTCTATAAATGGAAGGCTTATTCTTCATCAAATCATCTACAATCCTCATGCAAAGTTACTCTCTTCACATAGAGAGCTAATTTTGCCCATCATCATTTGCAACATCAAGCTTGTCAAGGGTTGGGAAAGGGCTACTTTTCACGTCAAAGTAGCACCAATCCACTATGGGATAGATATGTATCTTTCTTTCATGCTCTCAATTAGTTTGTGTTGTTATCTTGTTTATGAAGGTGTTAGAACCGTAAAATTCTAAAAAATTTACATGTTGTTTCATACCCCTATGTTTCCATATGAGTCCTCATCATAAGCACAAGGGTTTGTTTTCATATAATTCTGCTCACATTTTGTCCATATTTGTCCCATAAAATCCATTGGGTCTTGCATAATTCACATCATAGTTTGTATCGGCATGACAATATCAAGGTCTCCCCGATCCATTTTTCTGATAAACGTCTGTATTGCCTATCGGCAAGATGTTTCTGATGTCTTGGCGATTGGAGTTTACCTACTTGCAGTTATCGGCAAGACTTTTCACATTGTTTCGGTGACAGAAAGGGAACATATCGGCAAGAGGGCCACCGTCGGAATGAGGTCTTACCAATTACATTTTGTCTCATCGACTTGCACATCGAATGATCATTTCGGCCAAACTTGTTGGTATCGGCGTAATGTTATAATGAACTTGATGTGTCTTACTAAACAACATATGAGGATTCACTTCGGCCAAGCATTTTTTTTTCGATGTGAAGTTGTAACGAAATCACATTGTCACACCAACCGGCAACAAAAAGAACATTTCGGCAGGACTCATGTGCAACGAAGGAAGGTCTTGGCGAGTTCGAATTGTTACACCGACCGATAACATACAGGTATACATCTCGGTAAGAGTTAAAGTTTTCAGAGTGTAGTCTCGGCGAGTGACCTCTGGTCTCGCTGATAATATGCATAAGGACTCTTTCAATATGAGAATTGGATTATCTCGGCGATCATGAATGCATCACGAGGACTTTCAGTGAAACATGGAGTGATCTATACGACATCTCCCTGACTTAGATAAGTCACGGCGAAGCAGAAAGAAATAAGGGGCGATTGACAGCGATATAATTTCCTTCGGCATAACTATCAGGATGTCTCAGCGAATGATTAACAAAGACTTAGTTACTGTGGCTGACATGTGAATTTCTAAATATAGTTGCAGGTCGACATGGGATTTGCTTGAATACTACGGTTGGCCGACATTGGAATATGAAGCGATGTGTTTCCTGATGTTGGTGTATAAATATGCATTCCCAATTGTAAATGAGGGGGGATGGGAGATTAGATACAGTAGGTAGATTAGGAATGGATACAGTAGAATAAAGTTCTCATATCAGAGACTATGTTGCATGTTTTCAAATGGCGATTTCAATGAAATTCAGTTGGAGTGGTAGTTTATTTTTGGTGTCAATTGTTTGTTGAGTTTATTGAAAAGTTTGCTAAGTTGTCTCCAAGTTGATTCTTTCTGGTTGTTTAAATTGATATAACAAGTTTATTTTCAGTTTATCAATGCACATTTGTTGTATCTGTGTGATTAATTGATTGGTTCTTTCAAGGAGAGATTAAATCCTTTTAGTTGATCACAGTAATCAGGGAGATTCATCTGGATTATTAAAGTAGAGCTTAGTAGTCACAGTCTTGCATGTTTATACAAGTTATAAATAGAACATATGCCAACAATTTGAATTTATGCTAGAATAAGTTGCCCACTTCTATTTCATCCTACTCCGCATACCCAATAAGGCACTGGTCTCTGCACTTTCATCATTTGGATTCATTCAGCTTCTTTACATCTATTAATTGAACATATTAGGATTTAGATTAGAAGATCGCTATTGCTATTTGTACCAAGTTTGATTTCATTTGTTCACTTCCATCTGCCATTGTGGACAAATCACTGCAAGAAGGATAATCATAGGTCAAGTCTGCTTAATTTAGATAGGTACACCCGCCTAGGTCTGGTAGCACCTGAAGAGTAGAAGGTTTAATTCCTTTGACCTTGTCTGTTACCCTAAAACGTACCAAGAGATTGGCAGCCTCTTGAGGTTTTTTGCCTGCATTTTTGAGAGCTAACAGAAGGCATGATGTATTATTTCATAGGAGCATTTAGTGAGTTTGCATAAACTAATCCATACTATGGAGTTTAAGCTTTGTGCAGATTTGCAGGGTGCTCACACTAGTCATGGTTGAAACTTGGGAATACCATCTGGATTTTTAGGTTATCTAATCTTGAACTTTGAAAGATAATTATCCATTGAAACTAATAAGACCTTGGTTAGTGATTGTTTCTACCCTAATATATTTTCCATTAGGAAGAATGACTACTTCTAATGGTTTTAACAACAAAAAATTATCATTGTATCCTCTTGCCCAACCATCCATGAATAAGTTTCACAAATTATGGGTAGACGAACTAATTGGTACCAACAAACAAGAAAACTTGGCCTCATTAACAACATACATCAATGGAACCTATCTTTCAATGATAGAGTCTCCCTCTTTCATTTTTAAAGAGTAATGATTTAATTTTAAATACAACTTATTAACAAGACTCTTCATTTGGTAAATGTCACCTATTATTTTCATAAGCTATTTGTAGTAGCCTCCTCTCAAACATTGAAGATAATGAAATCTAGAAGACAAAAATAAATGACCTTACATGTGCCCTCTTGTCCAAATTTGTTAAGTCTTTATCAAACATACCCACAATATTTCCTTTCTTTGCAGTACATTTCCCCATTGATCCATTTATTTCAAGAGATATTTCATTTTCAACTTCTACAACTGGGTATGTGCAGGATCATGATGGGCCAAAAAGTGGTGATATGATGGGTATGTGTAGGGTATGTGGCTGACGACTTTTTTTTTAACCCAAAATTGATGAAACGAAAAGGGTTTTTAAAGGAGATTCTCAACTTTCCACCAATATAAATTATGCTTTACTTTGAATTTAATAAATAATTATTATTCATTTTCTATTTGAATTCGACTAAATTCTGATTGATAGGTTGATTGAAAAACATCTATATCTTTCAAGCGGTATCACATTTTTGAATCTGAAACATGTGTCACATTCTATGCTTTGCATACTACAAGATTAAAAAATGAAAAATTGAATTTCATGAAGTTTTGACCAAGTTAAAGTGGTCAGACATACGAGTTTTTATATTTTTTAAAAGTTGTTATAAAAAATTCATAATTAATCATTTACTTGGAAAAAAATTACAAAAAAATATGCATCCCATCGGGACATGAGTCCTCTACTTATAGCTAAAATCATATAAAAAATAATTATCATTTTATTGTAGTTAGGGTAGTCGGACAAACACCTACTTCTTATTTTTTCCCTGAAATTTAAGTACTCTTGCATTGAAATTTCAAATTTTCACCAAATAGATTTAAAAAAATAAACCTAGTAGTTTAGAAACTACATTCAATTTTCTATAGATTCTATTCTTACATATTTTTGGAATAATATAGATAACTTATTCAAATTTTTACGTCAAGTTGCCTAACTCTGATTTTTCTAAATTTTTCGCCACTTAAGGGCTTATTTTTTCCATGATGATCCTGCACATACCCAACTCATATCCAAAACCATTGAATTTTCCAATTTTAATCCAAGACATGTTATCCATGGCTTCAACCATAAAAGGATCTACAAAACCCACTAAATTAAATACTTCACTAAAGCCAAAAATTCTCACACCACTTCCATAAAGGCATCCATCTCTAATTTAAAATATAAGCTCTAATACCAAGTGTTGAGATATAGATGAATAAATACAATGAAATGCTATGAATTAAGCGTATAAATCTATTTAAAAGAACATGTGATGGACCATTTAAATTTTTAAATGCGGAGAAAATATATAATTAATAATTCAAAAAGGACATAAAATCAAATACATAACACTAGATGTAGGTGGAGAAACCCTTTTGAAAGAAATGTCCACCATGAAAGAGAGTACGAGTTTATATTAATCACAATAATAGGTTACATCAATACATCAACTCCAACTCTTCAGTCTATGGCATTGTGGTAGCATAATAATGCTCAACATATAAAAGACCATAGAACAATTATCTAAGGCATCTAATTTATAGATAAATGGAGTAGGAAAAATCGTATGTGGATTCCTCGAAACCAAGTACCATAAAACTATGGTATGAAAAAAATCCAGTGCCCTCATATGACCAAATCCTTCAATGCCCACAAGAATAGTAATCAGTAATTGTGGTCCCTTTAAAAAATAGATCTCAGGGTAGACATCCCCAAAAGTAGGACTTCATTTTCAAGCCACTATAATATGTGGATTGAACTCACCATAACTAAAGATGCTCTAAGTTCTTCGCCTAGTGGCTAGGAATGAAGGTGATATAAATGCATCCACATCGCATCATAATCACCACTACCATATGTAACCACTCACCACAAGTGTAGCCTCCCTTATTTAATGCCATTACAATTAATATTCCATGTTTGAGAGAATAATAATTAAATAATTAATCCAATCACACCCATGTGTCCATGTATCCACTCACAAAGTGTTGGAGACATCATGGCATACATAAGGATTGCAAGGTCAATAGTACCTTAACCTAGAAGAAAAGCATATGACCACACTGAATGGCTATTTATAATTTTATGCTATAGGCATTATGGTTTGGTCCCAATTTCCTATGTTTTGTTCAAATGTTCTTTGTTTCAATGCTTCTTCTTGCATTACTATTGAAGGCCACAAATCCTCCTCTTTTGGGTTTTGTTCCATATAATAAGGATGTCCTCTTGCCTTTGCACTTTATGTGTTGACTAAGTTAAATAAAATTGGCTACCTTTTAGCTCATGTTGTTTCTCAGAACTAGGTTAAAGGAAGTTTTTTTTTTTAATTTCCCCCAACAACTTGTTAATGGTCATTTTGTTTATGGCTCAATTCAATTTTTTTTCGAAGAAGATGATAATGTCAAATGGGCTCTTCCATGCCTAGATACATTATGCTTAGCCTTTAGTTCAAGTATGCAATGGTAGATAACGTAGAGATATAGAGAATCATTTCTATATTGGCATAATTAGCTCAATTTATAGTCTATAAATGGATTAATCATGGAGAGGTTTTTAGATTTCCTAACATGTATTTCGCTTTTCAAGCTTCTCTCTCTTCATTGTGGAAAGTTTCTGTTACTCTTGTTGAGAGTAAATTATCTTATTAGATCACCAAACCTCTTTCTATTGCATGAAAATTTTAGGTTTGTTCTAACCTTTTACAACTACCCACATGTGTTTATTATTCATCATGTTGGGTGCTCTCAAAATCCTCCTATCAAAAGCTTGTGAAACTTGAAAAATATTTTTACAAACCTCCTTTGATTAGAGAAAATATTTTTATTGGGTTGCCTAGGAGTTGTGTTGTCTCCCTCATGATTTGAGTGGTCTTGGCCTTATTGACATTCAACATTAGGGATTGGTTTTTCTATTAAGTGGGTTATTAGAGCTCTAAAGGGGAATGAATCTTGGAAGGTATTTATTCATCATTGTATTTATTTTGATGTTGCTTATGGTCATAAAGCTTGGAAAGTCTAGGTTTCCAATCTATTATTATTATGAAGAAACATGCTCAAATCTATGACAAATTTTGATCATTATTATATGGAAGACTTGGGAAGCTATTAAGCCATGGCTTACATAGAAAAGGATAAGATTTTTGCAATGGATTATCTATCAATCAACAATCCATTTGGTGCACTCTTATAATCACTCACTGAGATAGACCTCTCGCTAAAGTTCCTTGACTTTGTGCCCTAAACTTTTTTACAAGGGCATTAGGACTCGAGTTTTTTCAAAGACCGCCAAAAATTTGTTGTCTTGGGTCAAGGTGAAAATGAAACTCAAACTCTTCAATCAAGATTGTGCATCCTTTCATACTACTATTGATTTTATTCCTATGAATATGCTTCACAAAATTGCAGTTGGGTGCAATAAACTTTGGTGGAAAGCTAATATTCATGTATACAAAATCTATGATTTTCTCTAATGTTCTCATTCAAGTACATGTGCAAGCTAATAAAGTTACTCATCTATAGGTGCTTTTTGACCACTTAGGTAATGCAATGTATAGTTTTGAAAGTCTTATAGACCTCTCTGTCTCATAAGGGTTAGTCCCCTTCTTAAGGGTGTTGGTGTAGACATATTCACGATACTCATAAACACAATTCTCATGGTTTGTATGACTCTCCATGAACTCAACACAAAGCTTGGATTATAATGTTTATAGGTGATTTCAACAAGCTTGTTTGTCTTTTATTATCTCAAAATTCCAAATGATAGAGGTGCTTCTAACTAGCTAGATGGTGACAAAGTTCCTTGCTTGACATTAATCATTTCTCCGACCAGAAATGAATCTCAATCACTAGATGGAAAACTGGATAATAATAAAATAATTATGAATTGGAAGCTAATTTCTTATGACCAAGATCTTCCCGATATAATCGTAGTTTACCACCACTCCTTTTAGATTTATAACTCTGGCTATTTAACAGTTTATTTTCATCTTGAAGCCAAAATATAACGATAAATGCTTTTATAGAGGAGGCCGACATCAAAAACTTCATTGCCACCCGAAAGAGCTGTAAAACTTGAAAAAACAAAGATGGTTACTATGCAAAAGATTTTTGGAAAAAACTGTGTGTAATTTTTATATCAAACATTTCGGATCATACTCCATGATCCATCATCAGGATGATCAGCAGAAGAGAGAGGAAACATGGAGTATGATCCGAAACGTTTGATATAAAAATTACACACAGTTTTTTCCAAAAATCTTTTGCATAATAACATCATGGACTGTGGAAACAAAATGTTATTAAAAGATGGTTACGTCAATCCACGTAACATAATACTATCAAACGGGGTTGTTACGTTAATGAAATGGGGTGTAAATTCATTCAGCAGCTCCTACAGTACAGTACAGTTGTTTCCCTGTCTATCGCCTTATTGGCCTCTCCGACAAAGGCGTACTGGGAAGAAAAAATGAACCATCGTAAAATATCAGATTCATGTGATTCTGACAGTCAAATAAAACAGCAGAGCTCGCGGGGAATTATTACTTGAGTCCGTGAGATAGGTTGCCAGGCCCTACTTCACCTGCTCCTTGCCCGGAAACTGCAGTCTCCGTATATAGTTCTGTTGTCCCCAATCAAAATGGAAGAAGACCTATTATTTGAACGACTATATGGAGTGTTTATATTGGGTTCATGGTTTTAGCCTCTGATTATAACAAAACGCTAGATGATTAACTATCGGTGCATGTGGGCCATGGAGTTGGTTTGTCTATGACTTAGACACTTTTGAACAACCTAGTTCTTTTTTTTTTCATATTCATGTTATTTTGGATATGTAAGGTTTTATAATTTTCCCATTTCAAAGGACTATGGATTTGTAGATCTATGATTTCTAATTATCATTTTGGATGCTTAAGTGGATTTAGATTTACATGTGAACTAAAACCCAGGGTTTGTAGATATGTGAAAAGACTATGTTCAAGGTATTCTACATGGAAATGGTTGTAGATTTGTATGTTTCTTTTTAAGGTCTTTATAACTATGGTTACTCTAGTGTGGATTTGTTTGGAAAATTGGGTCTACAATTGAGCTAGTGTTTGAGTCTTATAAATCTACATGTTATTTGTAGTTGCATCCAAATCTATTTATTTAGTTATTTGAGATTGGAGCACTAATCATGTTTTTCTCCTTTGAGATGTTACATGTGTGCAAATATTGTGAATTATTTGATGTGGATTTTGTTTGGTTGGCCTTTCTTGGTTACCTTGTTGCATTGGTATGTTTATTTTAGTGAGATAAAGAGATGGTTATTTGGAGTACATGATATGTATAGTGGGATATATAATAGTTGGCTTATGGGACATGAGAGGCTTTGTTCACTTAAATAGTGGGAGCTTTGTGTAGTTATATAGTAAGTTCTATCTTCTTGTTTCAAGGTCTTTGGTTCTTCTTTCAAATGTGTTGGTCTTACAATAGTAATTTAACTATGTGAGCGCCATGGATTATATTTGATTAATATTTTTTAGTCACTATACCATGTATAGTTCATTATCACTTTCAGTGGGAGCTTTGATACTGATGTGGTTATATCAATTCTTCTACAATAGTTGTTGGTGTCACGAGTACCCCTTAGATTTTTTCTCTTTATTGTAGTGAATTCATTGATATTTTTGATTCTTTTGATAGAAGATGTTATTTTCATATGTTTGGAGATGTTAACATCCTAGTTATCATGGAGGAATCTTGGAGTCTTTTGATTGAGGTGTTGTTTATGATCTCCCTTTGAGGGGATGTATTTCTCTTTGGTTTTGAGTATTGATCATTTTCTTCGAGCTTCATGATTTTGTAGGTTGCATTTGAAGTTGGCATGGATTGATTGGTTGGATGCTCATGGATACTAGAGAGACTTGGGTGAGGTTGTATATCTCTTGTACTTAGATATTTGTGAAAGATTAAGGAGCCTACATGGATATGGATGTGAGTCCATTATGGACCCCATAAGAAGTTTTTCCTTTATTTTAAGATTGTATTGTTCGGTGTTCTATGCACAAAACAATCTTGTAAACTACTTTTGGTATAATTAGTAGGTGAATGATATAAGAGGATTTCCCTGCTTGATTATCAAATGTATTCTTTATTCATATCTTATATTTTGATGTGTATTAGTCTTGAGCTTTATTAGTTCTACAAGATTATTGAGAAGTAGATGGTTTTATGGATTTTTGTTGTTATCTTTCTGCTTTGACCTTGAGCTATGATAATAGTTATGAGGACTTGTTTGGAGAGCTACAAGAAATGGTTTTATCTTTGGTCATATTCCCTTTTTTGTGGGAATGATTATTTGTTCTTTGCCGTTTGTGCACAAGAGGTTTACTTCTATCTCTTTCATGTTTCCACTTTGAGTTGAATGGTTAGATGTTGATATCCTTTTAGTTTGGGAATATTGGAGAAGGTACTTTACATAGCTTGGAACATGTTAGTGTTGGTATATAGGGATATGGTTTGATTTTTAGGCTCTCTCCTCCCTAGTATATGGTCTTCTTCTAGTATATGGTTTGACTTTTAGGTTCTATCCTCCCTATTATATGGTCTTCTTCCCAAAGGTTCTTATGTCTATAGAGTTGAGGTTTGTATGGAGTCAAGTGTTGTTGTTTGTACTTGATTAGTTTTTGCAACTGTTTGGTAACTCCTTGATCTCTGTCTTCATTAGTGTGGAGGACTTGGGAGACTTTTTTAGAGATTAGTAATGAGGTATTTTACAATGGTGTATTTTACATATCATTATATGTTTCCTTGACACTATGTAATGGATGAATTAGTCACGTCTTATATGTAAGTGCTATAAATGGACTTGTTAATGCCTTGATATATTTTTTAGACTTGACATTTGTAGTGTAGTAAAATGCATACCCTTGCATTTTCACACTTGCTTGGGCCCACCTTGCTTTATTTATCCCTATTTATGTCTTAATTGGTCCTATTTTGCATCCACAAGCCCTATGAATTATATCTTTTTCTAGCTAATCCCGACATTCTCCAATGCATAAATGATAATTTAATGATTTCATCTGTGTGTCCCTAATTTTTGGGTTGGGACTAAAATGCCAACTAGAGTGTCTTTGTCCCCCAAAGGTCTCGGAACCCTAATTTTGAGGCATCTTAATTTGGGCCCCTTTTTGGGGTCTGTGCCCCAAGTTTTATGACTTGGGACTAAGACAACACCTAGGGGTATCTTAGTCCTCCTTGAATTATTTTTTGGATTTAATTACAAACTCTGCCAGGATTTAGCCTCCTTTATTTAATGAATTCATATGTCAGCTTGGTGTGATGTAATTTTGGGATATTAAGCATAGACAAGTATAAATACAAGGTTCATTCATTCATTCTAATCCAAGTCTTTTGTGAGAGCATTCCTAATAGAAAATTGAGTTCACAAGAGCATCCAAGAGCATTCCTATCAAGCATTTGGAGCCATCATCAAGATTCAAGCATCATATCAAAGAGCTTCTTGCATCATGTGTGTTGTTGTGTTAACATTTGTGATGTAGGGTTCTGATGAACTAGCAAGCAATTCAAGTCCATATCCTTTGATTCAAGATCCATATCCATTGTAGCCATTTCACACAAGTTTGCAAACTTTACAACAAGGGTTTGGTGAGTTGTAGCATTGCATGTTGTTCATTTACCATTTCCCTTCATTATTTCATTTCATTTCAAGGTTTAATTACCAACAAGGGGTTTGACCAAGGCAAACCCCCATTCACTAACAAACAACAAGTTTTTCCCTTCTTGCATATTTGTGATTGCAGATTTAGGTTGAAGACTTGAAGATCATTTGAAGTGCAAAGTTGCATTGCAAAGTTGTCATGTTGACGGAAACTCACCTACAAGCCAAATCTGAAAGTTTCAAAACCTAATATTGGAGAAGAAACAAGTGTAGAACCTGGAGCTTAGAACCACATTCAAAAAATTTAGAAATTCAGAACGAGACTAATATGCCACCTTGGGCATCTTAGTCCTCTCGATCATATTTTGCAAAGATTCCTTCAGATCCTGATTTGGCATCCGAAGATTTTGCATCTGCACCAAAAAACAACAAGACTGAGACAAAAATAAGGGCATCTTTATCCTCCCTAGCATATCTGGATAGCTTCTTTGCATTTTTGGAATCCTCACAACATTGCAGACTTCCCAGGTACACACATCCTAACTCCTTGTTGCATAATTTCATTATTTACATCCTTCATTTAGCTTGCATAACTAGGTTTTGTAAGTTGAATGCTTATTTGTCTTTTTCAAGCATTTGCTTGGTGGTGAACCCCTTAAAGCTAAAAGAACCCCTTCTTAGGTCTTCCTCATTGAGAATTGACTCACCTTGCAAAGTTGATAGTTAATCCAATTAGGACTCCTAGGACATTTTTGAGTGATTAATGGAAAGAAGGGTGATATTATACAATCATCCATCCCTTTTCAAATAAATCAACATTAAACCCATTTAGGGGAATTTCATTGTATATGTGTTTTGTATGAGGTGGAAATATCTTTTGGACTAGTTACACTTTACAACAATATTAAGATACCTTAGAGGGTTTTTAGTGCATGTTTATGTGTGTTGTTTCCTTTGAGTTTACATTTTATAGGATAGTGGATATACATGGACTTGATTGTAGATTTTACATTGATATGTTGATATCATAAAATTTTACCTATGTTGGTTTGTGTACCTTGACTTGAGATATGTATAGACTTAGAGATGAGTTAGAAAATTGTTGTGGTTGCTATTCCAATGGGTGTGAATGAGGCAACCACTTAGAGATATTTGTTACCATTTGAATTATTTTTCTTGTGTTAATGTATAGATTGGTGTGGGATTTAGTGATAGTTGGTATGTTTCATTGTGCCATGGTCCTTGTCCTATCATGTTCTAACATGATGGAGGATGAGAATCTGTTCTTGCTTAATATGGTGGTTACCTTGGTTGCAATTGTAGGTTACTTTTTGGAGCATGAGGGTCTGTTTGAGAATTAGATGGTACATGGTTGTCTAAGGGATCATTTTCCCTTGTTGGTTATTCCTATGGGTGTATTTACAATGTATGATGTTAGGTGGGAGTTTATTTTAGGATTTATGTACCACCTACCTTGTAAATACTATGCCATTTTATGCTCTCCAACATCCTTGGGAGGTGTCTATAAGCACTTAGGGTATTAATGGAAATCAATTTGTATATTTAATTTAATTTATTATTTGTAATAGATTCACAATGAAGGAGGGATCCATTGGCAATGGTAAAGGTGGCTTGTGAAGATAAAAATAATTAATTAATTTTCTCCTCTAAGTGGAGTACTTAGGAAAGAGTAGAGAATGAGTTTGAGTTCTACACATAAGGATTTTGGCATTCTCCAAGTTGGGACCTTGGGATAATAAAGACAAATACTTTTAGATTTTCCTTAAGTGATTCTTGGTATTCTAGAGGTTGTCTATGAGGCTTGGGTGCTTGGGAGGGAAGAGGGTGAATATTTATTTTCCTTGGGCATGGGAATTCATGAAGGGTCATTTTTGAATGCCTTGTTGGAACCTATTGAAATTCCTCTTATTCTTTAGACCACCAATGGTTTCCTCTTTCATGAAATTCTATAATTGAAACACTACGATAGTAGAAAATAACACAATAGGTTGGAACATGAAGGAAAAATTTTAGGAATGAGATAATGAGTTGGATGTGTTGAGATTGTTCATAGGTACAAAGGTGCTACCCAATTGGAGGCAAAGAGGAGAATGGAAGTATGATTGTATTGTAATCTTGATTTCAAAGTTAATACATGCTTGTTCACTCTTCTTGGTGGAGTTTTATCCTACAAGGGTTTCTCCCTGTAAATCCTATGTTATGTGTTGTTATAATGGTGTTCGCTAATTTTTCTATTTGTTGATTTAAAAATGTATTAAATATTTTCATAATAGTTCAAGGTTAAGAAAACTTAATTTTAGATTTACATACAATTTTTTGATTTCCATAATTTGATGTTAAATAATTGGCCTAGAGATTGTAATTTCCCAACATATATTTATTATTCAACTAGATTTTACCATTTCCATGGTCCTCATTAGGATTTCCAAAATTCAAATTCAATTTTTGGCCAACTCCAACCCATTCCTTTCTAGCCTAGAGCCAACTAAACACATGGTTTAATGAATTATTGACATGTCCTTGTATTTAAAGACATTCAATTGCATTCATTTATCATTCCATCTCATTTGATCATTTGCATTAAAATAGCATGCTAGGAATATTGTCATTGGTGCACTCAAATGAATTTAGAACTGCATCATCCACTCTAGAACATTTGCATGTTTGGAGATTTTTTTTTTAATAATTACCATGAACATAAAGTTGATCATTTTCTTAGGATTCACTTAGGAGTTCTCACATTCTAATTTTATCATTCATCTTCAAATTTCCCAGGGTTTATTTTTCTTTATGCTTATTACTCTTTGATTAGAGTATGATTTTACATAGTAATGTGCATCCTTAATATCATCCTCCCAGTCTTGGATAATTTTACCTCATGGTTGCTTTTAGATCTTTCTCCTTAGCTCATATTCATTAATATATTTTAAATTTTGATATTTTCTAATCTTTCATTACAAACCATCCCTCTATTCTTGATATTGTCATGAAAAATTACACTAAGGCTAAAGATATGTCTTCTGCAAAGGTGTTATTGTAGATCTTCTCTCATCTTTCACTTATATCATGAGCTAATTAGTACCCATCCATGCCTATTAGATAAACAGGTCATCTATCCATGAACCTAATGATGATAATAAGGATAATGACAGTGATGATTATATACCTTGTGATACACCTTGTAGGATGGGCATCAATGATATAGTTTTATCTCAAGTTCAACCATGCATAGATTTGTCATTGGATCATCCACATGATAACTAATAACATAAAAATAACATGTAACTTAAACATAAAGCCAATAAAGGAAGGTACAATCACAAAATGTCTCATGTATTAAGATAAACTTAATGCTACCAGAGTCTTACACTTTGGTGTTATTTTTGTGGTTCTTAGGTGCCTAACCCAAGTTTACTAACAAAAATAATGTTACTTAACAAAAATAGTAAAAATAGAGTAATGTTTATTAACAACTAACCAAATACAATAGAAATAGCTTTTCAAACACTTAGAAAAATTTAAATTTCAATCTACATAGAAACCACCACAAATTTTTAGTTTACATCATCTTTAAATTCTTTACTATTTATTTGGTACAATTGACAAAATTTGTTGAATGCTAAAAAATGCAATTTTAGTAGTGGACTAATGTTGAAAAGTGGTACACATTATTGTTTTGTCACCCAAGTAGAAATGATGACATATTGTGTCAAGTTGGTGACCCATTACTCTTCCAAAAATTTTACAAAATCCCTATTAAGGTTATATCCTCAGGAGATCATACCTATCACTTAGGAAATTGTTTCGATGGATAAACTAGTTTTCTTGGAGGTTTCATTTTGGACAACCCCATTCTTTGAAGGAAGATTGACAAATGGGTACACTAAAATACATAAGATGCCCTCCTTGTGAAACTTTAACTTTGAAAAAACTTACAATTGCATTAAATGGACCTTTATTCTTAAGATGATTAAGTGATTGTGCTTTAATCCAAAACTAATTTCTCATTTAAAAATCAGCTTCTCTAATGCTAGTGCTTGCATTATAATTAATAATACCCTCACAACTAGAAGTTCCAAATACAAACATCCATTAGGAAGAGTTTCCCTCAAACTACCTTCTTTTATATGTTTTATGTTTATCTGCTCTATGATACTTGTTACAATATTTACACTTGTATCATCAACATTTCTATAGTAGTCTCGTATTTGGGACTCTCACTTTGTAGATGATGATATGTTCTTCTTACAAAGTATTGCTAAAGAATTCTCCAACACTCTAGAGAGAGTGCAATTGCAATACACTACATCAAGTTCTCAATTGTTTATTAAGAAGATTAATTACTTCATAATTATAACTATGCACTTAAACTTGGATTCTTACTGAATGGTGAAATCTCAAGATATTATCAACATGAATTTTCAACAATCCAAGATATCAATATGCATAGATTTCTAGATTTGATTATGTAACATTTTTCAACATCAATGTTTCTAATCATACTCCATGATAAATCATTCTCTTCGACGTCTCTATCTCATCCTGATAGTCGATCATTGAATATGATTTGAAACGTTGATGTTAAAAAATATTGTAGAATCAAATCAAAAAATATATTAGCATTCCCTTTACCTTGAGATCTCTCAAATGGTTTCTTAAAAATTCGAAAAAGCTTCAAGGTATAGAGTAATAAATTTCTTTCTATTGTTGGTCGCATTTCAATGGCTAACAAGACCATCCCTCCAAGAATTGATTGAACAGCTCACTCAACTCATTGGAGGCTTCCTTTCGTCCGAGTGCGACAACAAGACAGACGTGACAACTTCTTACCATTTGAATTATTTTACTTGTGTTAATGTATAGATTGGTGTGGGATTTAGTGATAGTTGGTATGTTTCACTGTGCCATGGTCCTTGTCCTATCATGTTCTGACATGATGGAGGATGCGAATCTATTCTTGCTTAATATGGTGGTTACCTTGGTTGCAATTGTAGGTTACTTTTTGGAGCATGAGGGTTTGTTTGAGAATTAGATGGTACATGGTTGTCTAAGGGATCATTTTCCCTTGTTGGTTATTCCTATGGGTGTATTTACAATGTATGATGTTAGGTGGGACTTTATTTTAGGATTTAGGTACCACCTACCTTGTAAATAGTATGCCATTTTACGCTCTCCAACATCCTTGGGAAGTGTCTATAAGTACTTAGGGTATTATTGGAAATCAATTTGTATATTTAATTTCATTTATTATTTGTAATAGATTCACAATGAAGGAGGGATCCATTGGCAATGGTAAAGGTGACTTGTGAAGATAAAAATAATTAATTAATTTTCTCCTCTAAGTGGAGTACTTAGGAAAGAGTAGAGAATGAGTTTGAGTTCTACACATAAGGATTTTGGCATTCTCCAAGTTGGGACCTTGGGATAATAAAGACAAATACTTTTAGATTTTCCTTAAGTGATTCTTGGTATTCTAGAGGTTGTCTATGAGGCTTGGGTGCTTGGGAGGGAAGAGGGTGAATCTTTATTTTCCTTGGGCATGGGAATTCATGAAGGGTCATTTTTTAATGCCTTGTTGGAACCTATTGAAATTCCTCTTATTTTGTAGACCACCAATGGTTTCCTCTTTCATGAAATTCTATAATTGAAACACTAAGATAGTGGAAAATAACACAATAGATTGGAACATGAAGGAATTTTTTTAGGAATGAGATAATGAGTTGGATGTGTTGAGATTGTTCATAGGTACAAAGGTGCTACCCAATTGGAGGCAAAGAGGAGAATGGAAGTATGATTGTATTGTAATCTTGATATCAAAGTTAATACATGCTTGTTCACTCTTCTTGGTGGAGTTTTATCCTACAAGGGTTTCTCCCTATAAATCCTATGTTATGTGTTGTTATAATGGTGTTTGTTAATTTTTCTATTTGTTGATTTAAAAATCTATTAAATATTTTCATAATAATTCAAGGTTAAGAAAACTTAATTTTAGATTTACATACAATTTTTTGATTTCCATAATTTGATGTTAAATAATTGGCCTAGAGATTGTAATTTCCCAACATAAATTTATTATTCAACTAGATTTTACCATTTCCATGGTCCTCATTAGGATTTCCAAAATTCAAATTCAAATTTTGGCCAACTCCCACCCATTCCTTTCTAGCCTAGAGCCAACTAAACACATGCTTTAATGAATTATTGCCATGTCCTTGTATTTAAAGACATTCAATTGCATTCATTTATCATTCCATCTCATTTGATCATTTGCATTAAAATAACATGCTAGGAATATTATCATTGGTGCACTCAAATGAATTTAGAACTACATCATACCACTCTAGAACATTTGCATGTTTGGAGATTATTTTTTTTATAATTACCATGAACATAAAGTTGATCATTTTCTTAGGATTCACTTAGGAGTGCTTGCACATTCTAATTTTATCATTTATCTTCAAATTTCCCAGGGTTCATATTTCTTTATGCCTATTACACTTTGATTAGAGTATGATTTTACATAGTAATATGCATCCTTAATATCATCCTCCCAGTCATGGATAATTTTACCTCATGGTTGCTTTTAGATCTTGCTCCTTAGCTCAAATTCATTCATATATTTTAAATTTTGATATTTTCTAATCTTTCATTACAAACCATTCCTCTATTCTTGATATTGTCATGTAAAATTACACTAAGGCTAAAGATATGTCTTCTACAAAGGTGTTATTGTAGATCTTCTCTCATCTTTCCCTTCTATCATGAGCTAATTAGTACTCATCCATGCCTATTAGATAAACAGGTCATCTATCCATGAACCTAATGATGATAATAAGGATAGTGATAGTGATGACTATATACCTTGTGATACACCTTGTAGGATGGGCATCAATGATATAGTTTTATCTCAAGTTCAACTATGCCTAGATGTGTCATTGGATCATCCACATGATAACTAATAACATAAAAATAACATGTAACTTAAACATAAAGCTAATAAAGGAAGGTACAATCACAAAATGTCTCATGTATTAAGATAAACTTAATGCTACCAGAGTCTTACACTTTGGTGTTATTTTTGTGGTTCTTAGGTGCCTAACCCAAGTTTACTAGCAAAAAAAATGTTACTCAACAAAAATAGTAAAAATAGAGTAATGTTTATTAACAACTAACCAAATACAATAGAAATAGCTTTTCAAACACTTAGAAAAATTTCAATTTCAATTTACATAGAAACCACCACAAATTTTTAGTTTACATCATCTTTAAATTCTTTACTATTTATTTGGTACAATTGACAAAATTTGTTGAATGCTAAAAAATGCAATTTTAGTAGTGGACTAATGTTGAAAAGTGGTACACATTATTGTTTTGTCACCCAAGTAGAAATGATCATATTGTGTCAAGTTGGTGACCCATTACTCTTCCAAAAATTCTTACAAAATCCCTAGTAAGGTTATATCTCAGGAGATCATACCTATCACTTAGGAAATTGTTTGCGATGGATAAACTAGTTTTCTTGGAGGAGGTTTCATTTTGGAAAACCTCATTCTTTGAAGGAAGATTGACAAATGGGTCCACTAAAATACATAAGATGCCCTCCTTGCGAAACTTTGACTTTGAAAAAACTTACAATTGCATTAAATGGACCTTTATTCTTAAGATGATTAAGTGATTGTGCTTTAATCCAAAACTAATTTCTCATTTAAAAATCATCTTCTCTAATGCTAGTGCTTGCATTATAATTACTAATACCCTCACAACTAGAAGTTCCAAATACAAACATCCATTAGGAAGAGTTTCCCTCAAACTACCTTCTTTTATATGTTTTATGTTTATCTGCTCTATGATACTTGTTACAATATTTACACTTGTATCATCAACATTTCTATAGTAGTCTCGTATTTGGGACTCTCACTTTGTAGATGATGATATGTTCTTCTTACAAAGTATTGCTAAAGAATTCTCCAACACTCTAGAGAGAGTGCAATTGCAATACACTACATCAAGTTCTCAATTGTTTATTAAGAAGATTAATTACTTCATAATTATAACTATGCACTTAAACTTGGATTCTTACTGAATGGTGAAATCTCAAGATATTATCAACATGAATTTTCAACAATCCAAGATATCAATATGCATAGATTTCTAGATTTGATTATGTAACATTTTTCAACATCAATGTTTCTAATCATACTCCATGATAAATCATTCTCTTCGACGTCTCTATCTCATCCTGATAATCCATCATTGAATATGATTTGAAACGTTGATGTTAAAAAATATTGTAGAATCAAATCGAAAAATATATTAGCATTCCCTTTACCTTGAGATCTCTCAAATGGTTTCTTAAAAATTCGAAAAAGCTTCAAGGTATAGAGTAATAAATTTCTTTCTATTGTTGGTCGCATTTCAATGGCTAACAAGACCATCCCTCCAAGAATTGATTGAACAGCTCACTCTACTCATTGGAGGCTTCCTTTCGTCCGAGTGCGACAACAAGACAGACGTGACAACTTCTTCCTGGCTTCACTATATTCATACCAAAGATCGTGATCATCACACATACGATACTTAATTACTAAACGAATACTTAGGGAAGTTTCCATGGGCCAGGGGTAGGGTAGTTGAATTTTCTATTGTTTTGCCACCATCAACGTAAGGTTCAAGGTGGAACGTCAATATCCGGAACAAATCCAGTCATATGACTTGTCTAGTAGCCAACTACGCTATTTTCTTTTAGCTATCTACCGTCCCTCCACTGGACGCAATGAATGCTACTCATTCAATGCACTGCCAGAAATCAGAATATCAGAGTTCGAACAACGACAGACTCGGAGTGCAGTGCAGCGTTGAAATATACACAATGTGTATATTAAAAGAATCGACCCATAGTTTTTTAATTAAAGTAGAAAGTAGGCCTGGTCGCGTCATGTGCCTGCAGCCTATAAGTTGCTTCTTTTTTGGCCTGCTGGACTTTTCAGTCGTGGGGGAAACGTCAAGAAAGTGCTGCTGGCCTGGCATCCATTCATTTCTTCTTAATTGTATCGTACGAATTCTGTGTGCCACTTGTTTCCAAAGTGCAAAGACCACTTGCCTGCTTTTTCCGACACATTACTACTGTCCTTTTTCCCACCATACATTAATTTACGGCAATGGTGCAGAAAATATTGAAATGTTGTAGGTAGATAGGCTATTATGGTTGTAGGGAGTTCCATTAAAGTCAAACGTGGCGCTTTTTCTTCTGCACGTTGAAAGATTTGGCTCCACCGATTATGACAAAGTCCAGAAAGATGTCGAGAATAATGGAGCCAAAGTCGACTCCACGATCTCAATTAGTTGCCACAGATCTGGTTTTCTTGATTTTCAATTCTGTGGGTTTGTATAAACCACAAACGTAGCTTTATCTCGATTGCCTCCATGAATAGTAAACACTAAATCCACGTCAATATTCATATGCGAGCACAAAAGCTTCCATTAAAATTTTCAATGGATCTTCTTGGAATGTGCCCTTCCACTTCTTTTGTCCGGTCTGTATTGTTAAAATTTTCTTTCTGTTTTATATACCAAATTTTATTTCATGAATATTAACATATAAATTAAATTGAATTGTAATGATAATATTCTTTTATCTTGAAAGAAAAAGATTGCCGAATATCTCGGAAGATGAAGGCAGGACCTCATTCCTGTGATTGTTCACCAAATCTACTCTAAACATGACTCTAATTTAGATAAAGTTGGTGAAGTGGTTGGGAGTTTATTGCCCTTACCAGTGTATTTTAGTTTGGATCTTTCTTTTAAATGTTTAATTAAAACATTGAAAAGAAATAAAGCGTAAAGGTAAAAATTGTATATATATGTATTTTTGGATTTGTTTTGAGTTGTAAATGTAATTGGGGAGAGGGTTCGATAGTGGAGTGAGGTTTTATAGTGGGTGTAGAAGTTGACTGAACTGGGTCCCATAGTACAATGGTATATTACGCATGCATATCAGTTGAACACCTATCAAAAGATTTGTTTTTTTTTGGTAATTATAGCTCAGGGCCTAAAGTCTTAGTTTCAAGACTAATTCATTTCTTTGTTTGTGACTGGTCTTGTTGGTTTATCATGTGGTCATTTTCTGCTGATGTTTCTCTCATGTTTCATGTTGTCACAGTTGTATTATTTGATGTTGTTCATGTTGCTACAACTCTATTGTCACGTAATTAATAGACTGCTATAGCTGTTATTGCTGGCAGCAGCTGTATTATCTGTTGTTGGTCTTGTTGCTACAACTCTTTTGACTTGTAATTATCATATTGATGTAGCCATTATTGTTTGTTAATTGGTCATGTTGCTATAGCTCTTTTGTCATGTAAATTATATACTGTTGTATTGTTGTAGCTGTTTTGTTTTTGCAAGTTTTTTTTTGCAGTTTTACACTGCAATCTCTTTGTATTTTGCATTTTATCTATACCTCAATCTCATTATTATTAATCTCCAAATTCACATTCTTGATTCCTAATTAGTTTTTTCACTTCCCTTGATTAGATACATAGCTATGGACTTGACTTGAGTCACTTTTACAATTGTAAATTTGATTCTTGAACTAGTAAATTAAAATTAAAATTTCTACTTCCCTCACCATTTTGTTAGCCACTGTGAGTCAACTTGATATGCAATTGTATTTATTTGTGTGCTTAGTTACTGTATCTTATAATATTCATTCACTCATCTAAAAATAAGGTAGGGATAACCTAGATAATTCACAATTGATCACTTCACTTTGAGAATAGATTAAATTTAATTGCATTTAAATCATCAATCACTTTATTTGATGCCTATTAAATGATTTTCTATTGTCCTTGATCATTTTTTTTTAGAACCTTGAAGTCAATCCATCCAGTGGTTTAAATTAGGTGAACATGAACCTTTTGAATTAATAAATTCCTCAAAGATTTTAATAGACACCATCTACTTTTACATCATGTCAAATATCAAGATCAAGGTAAGCAAATTAAATCCAGTCAAATTTTGTTGTATCATAGCCATGCACATTAGATTAGATTTTTGCAAAAGATCAAGTTTGTACTCACAAAGTTTAGATATGCAAGCATGGAGGTAAACCAAGGAAGCAAGCAATTAATTTTTAGGATTAGAGATCCTCATCATAAAAATTCCTAAGAATCTAGCATTAAGGTAAATTGGAAACCCATTATGAGTGCCTAATAAAATTTATAATATCTGCTTTCTTTAACTTCATCAACTCCTTTTGCATTTGTAGAGATATGGTAGGGATGACAAGTCTGTGTTTATGTTGAAAAGGTTTACATCTAGTTGAATTAGAATAGTATTCTATAACAATTCCTTCCAATAAGATTGAAGCTCCTTGTATAACAAAAGAATACTTCTTGAGTTTTCTCAATAAGGTGATTAACATTTTCTTCTCATCAAGATTAAACCTTTTACTAATGTAAACCATCTTTGGGTTCTCATGTGTTCCTAGGTTTACATCTTCACATCATCTTCATAAGGTATTTTGTTCTAGTTCCTGTAGTGATCCTTAATATCAAACATCTTTTCTAAGGCAACCAATCCTTTAGGAATACTATTTGTCTTTAGTTGTACCACTTCATTCCCAAATAGAGTCTCTTTTCCATATTCTATCTCTATCATAGGATTTCAATCAATTAGTTGACTATCAAACACATCAATACCATTCATGAATCTATATAATTATTGGTTATCATCAAAGACTTGCCAACTATATATGCAACTGTCTAGTATAATAGGTCTTGCTAATAATGCTCTGATGATGCAAAGGAGGATCTGAATCCAAATCATACCTTGATGTTGCAACTGCAAGATCATCGACCTTAGTGATGCCATTTCTATCTATCCATTCAATCACAATAGCATCAAGCATTTCCATGTTGTCTCAAACAACATTCTCGAATGAACTCAACATTGTCTCTTTGGCTACATGTACATACCTTTTACTTGTTGCACTATTAGTTCCAAATGTCCATGAATTCTTAAGAATTTAATTCTATGTTTGTGATCAATATTTAACCCTAGCAAGAGGGCCTCATACACAATTATATTATTAGTACATTGGAAAGTTAGCATGTATGAGAACTTGTAGTTTTCCTCATCAGAGAGATATTAAAACAATACCTACATCAACACCTTATTGCAAGCAAACCCCATAAAAAATAGTCTAAAGTCCACCACTAATTTTCTTATTAGCATAGGATTTTCAATGTTAGGTTCATCACAATGACTTACCAAATGATCAATACTTGCATAAAAAAAGTTCACCTCGTTGAAGTATTTCTAATGGTCTTCAATATTATCAAAGACTCTTTGCTCTCTATATAATTTCACATTTTCAATGTGTAAAGGAATATTGGCATAACAAAGATCCATTTACATATGCTTCCACCAATGGACACAACCCACATCCTAAACTACAACATGCCTCACTTAGTAGGGCAATCCACTATCATAATATCTATCATAAAGGATCTTTTAGGGTAGACAACCAATTGGACCTCTACATTGACCACCACTTTGATGGAATTTTCCTTATGTGAGTCCATATCAAAATATTTCCCATAAGACTTTGACACTCACAAACCAAGCTCATTCATTACCTAAAGTGCATAAAATTACTAGACACATCTGAGTTCAACATACAATTATGGAGTAACCATCTAATAATTATTAGAGTGGTTTACAAGGGTCTACACTCAACTGACTATTGACAACAAAACCTCCAAGGTATACCTAAAAACTCCTTGTTTTCTACAGTTTCCTCTTCATTTGGAACACTTATAGGTTGCTCACGTGTAATGGTAAAGATGAAAGACAAAGCCCTCATCCTATTCTTAGGAATTATATGAGCCTCACTTAATGTTAATGAAATCCTTACTTGACTCAAAATCTATGCAATATCTATTGGAGAATATGTTGGCAAAGATGCACTATGTGCTATGGTTAACATTTGCATTAAGAATGAAAGGATCCACTAGATTTGAAGAGAGATCAATAATATTAACTTTCACCTCCTTTCCATTTCCAATAGACCCAGCTATGTTGGTCGAGGGAAGGTCTCATTATTACCTCTAGGCTCCTTGGCATTGACAATCTTTTTCTTATGAATAATACTAAGTTAATTGTTAACACTAGTTGGTGTTGGAACACATTTACCATTGCACCAAAAGATCGACCTATTAACACCTGATACAAACGCCAAAGATAAACAGATCCACAAGAGGTGGTTATTCCATGTCAAGAATCCAAAGGGAGACGTTGGCGATTAGTCTAATCATCCCCCCTCAGCGTCACCCGAGGGGATTCAAACCGGAGACCATAGCTCTGATACCATTTGTTGGAACACGTTTACCATTGCACAAAAATATTGATCTGTTAACACTCGATATAAACTACAAAGATAAATGGATCCATGGGAGGCAATTAGTCCATGCCACAAATCCAAAGGGATATGCTAGTGATTAGTCCAACAGTTGGCTCTAGACTTTAGAAATGCATTTAGTTTTAGCTTTCTACTATTATGGATTCTTCTCATTGTCTAAAAAATTATTGGATGGGAGGTTGTGTCTATCATCAACACTCACCCTTTGCTTATCAACATTAATTTTTGTGTAGTTACATTTTTTTTACCAACTCGTTGCCCCTATACTAGGACATGCCTATTTCTCAACTAATAATCAGTTTAGACCAACATTATTTCTACATTAGTGAGGGTTTTAATGTCCTCATATGATGAAATCATAATCTTGTACCTATGCTTCATGAGAGCCCTAAAATTCTCAAATTTATGGGATAGAAGTTCATACTAATGTGGATCAACATTATAGTTATATTGAAAAAAATTATCATCCACATCAAAGCTATCTCAACATGCTTCATCATTCACTTGACCATACAAAAACTCATCAAATTGGTCAATATCATCTTCATAGTACTTGTCACCACCTTCCTCATTTGGAAATTCTTCATCTTTGCTCATGGGTGAAGCCACAATAGTGGTTTACAATTTGATGGAGGAAGGAAAACTGAGAAAAAATGACCCCATGGCAAAAAATGGTTCTTTAGGGGTTCAATGAACCTACAAGTTCGGAATGGTCTAAAAAAGGTTCAATTCTAACTGGTTCGAAGGAACTCCAATAATTATTGGGCCCACATTTCCAATCTAAAAAATAAAAGCAAATGCACATATTGAAGGGTGGTTCTGGCCGAACCCTCCTATTCCTCATTCTCCCCCGAACACAAAATAAAACTTTAAATTTTACTAAGCTCTCTAAGTTGAGGATGAAAATGGAGAATCTTCACAAAACCCAATTGGAATCGTGTGAACTCGAATCCAGCTATCCAACAAATATAATTTTAATATGTTTTTGGTTTTCTTATATATTTGTTTTTTAAGTTTTATTAAACATAGGTTTTTCATCTAAAATGAATTTCTTTGTTCTTCACATGTGGAAAAATAGAAGATTATAAAAAAAAAATTGAAAAATACGAGTGCACCAAATATTGAAGTCCTCGATCCAACAAAAAAATTGGATGTCAATACATATATAAAAAAAGTTATGTGTTATACAATCACACTATGTCTGAATTGTAATTGATTTGACTTTGAAACTTGATTAAAGAAAAAATATTCAATAAAAATCTATCTAACCAAGTGGAAGCACTAGAGCATCTTGGAGTTGCAAATCTAAATTCAAAAAGAATTAGAATTTTATCCTTAAAATGAAAAAAGTTATGCATTATACGTTGTCACTTTTAAAATGTTGTTTCTTTAAAACCAAGCCATGGGAGATGGAAAAGAAGTGCACCTGATTCCAAAATTTTGAAAAAATATTTTTAGAATCTACAAACAGATGAGAAGATTTACAATCACCATTTGACCAGCCTATTCTATAAATTCCCCAATTTTTACTTCCTCTCCTTAAATTGTTTTATTTATTTTTGTCTTGTTTCCTAAATCTTACATGTTTTGGAGTACTAAGTCTATCATTTTGTTGTTACCTTTTAGAGAAATTAGTATTGTAGGGTCTATTGTGCAACCTTTTCCCTTTGTTAAAATGTGTATCTATACCATACATATGGTGGTAGCCCATTTTTATTTCATACAACTTTGAATAACAAGTATTTTATGGCCCCCACTAGCCTATCCAATTTATCTTCAGTTAAAAGAGGCTTGTTTATAGAAATCCTATCCAATTGTGACAAATTTTATCTACTCTTTTAAACTATTTACCTAATGTTCTCATATTACTTTCAATATTAATGGTTATTGCATAAGCCTCTCTAAGCTTTTGGGGGTTTCTATCTCAAACAATATCTTTTTTTTGAATCAAAAGCACCACAATAAAAAACAAGACATGAACTAATTCATTTATTTTAATGTGTTGAGGTACCTTTCCCATGGTGAAGATGAATTGGATTTTGAAGTCCACCGTCATCTCATTGATGCTTTTCTTGATAGTGGTGAGCTCATGGATGAAAATTTTTGGGTCAATCATGTCCCCATATTGCATTCTAAACACACTCATGAATTCCTCCCAAGAATTTATACTATTGTCTAGGAGATTCATGTACCACTCCTTTGCACTTTCCTCTAGAGAATATACAAGAAAATTCATCATCACATCCTCATCCTCTATCTCATACTCATTAGTGATATTGATGAAATACTCAAGTGCTCTTCTCTTGTCACCATATTATTTCCTTGGAATTTAAGAATCTTTCCTCTAATTTCATTCAAGATTGGGTTGGGGTCATTTTGGATTCCAAAAAAAATCTGATTTCTTATACCTTTCAACACCCAAAGGTTCCCTGAATGGTACAAATATTTGACCCTATCTATGAGCTTGATGGGCATTTCTTTATACTTTTCCTCCTTGATAATTTTGAAAGTTATGATTGTGAAGCAAGCGTATTTGTTACTGATTTTTTTTATGTGTACTATGAGCATGGGCTTGATGCATTTGATCAACTTCAACTCAATAAGTTCATGTATCCTTCTTATAGCCTGGTCAATCAAGTCCAATTATTCATTTAGGATTTTTTTCCCTTTCACCAACTTTATTTTGTATTTTTTGATTGATATTGTAGAATGTTTGGTCATGTTGGGACCAATGTGAACTTTTAGGTGATATTATTTTTTGGTCAATCTAGTGTGCTTTCATACCTTGATCATACATGCCATTTGTTCTTATATTTATATTTCTAGGCCAACCTCTACCTAGTTTACCAATCATTGTATTATTCCTTCTCACATAATAGTCATCCATATTTACAATTCTTCTCTTTCTAAGTAACTAATCAATTGAGTCATCAAAAGTATATAGTCAACAAAGGCATTGCCTCTACTTGAGGTACCTACCTGCTATGTGTCATTTTTCTAGAATAACCGCTTCCATATTTTTTCCATTTAGTACACTAATCTTACATTCAATTTGAACTCCTTCTTGTATAAGTTGATATACACATTGTCTTATTCTATCCATGTCTATATATGATAGATAAAACAAAAAAAGGTTACCACAATAGAGTCATCACTTCCCAAAATGGAAAGATGAAATTTTCTTGATAATAGTATATTGTGGCAACTAGAAGAAACATATTCAAAACACATAAATCCTTGTGATTTTGTAAATATTTTAGTTGTTTCACAAATTTTCCCCAACAACGTCATTCTATTGGTTCCCAAAACCACTTCTCGACTTTCTAGAACATATCTTCACTTTTAAGGAAAGGTTTGCCATCGTAAAAGTGAAACTTTCTCATCCGCAGACCATGGTGGGTTGAAGATCAACTCTATGAGAGTGATTTTAATGTCCCATTCTTGAAGCTCAACTTAGAATCAAGAGGGTGTTCCTAAATGTTTGATAAACAAAATGGTAATAGCTAAACCCAATCTATTGTCTTGAATTCAAAATGGTCACTAATCCAATAAAAACTAACAATATAACACCTCTATATAGTAAATATTTTATTACCACTATAGTGCATGCAAGGTGGGTTCAAGATAAATGACTCACAAGGTGCATTAGATGTGAATTTTGTGATAATTATTCCCTATTTTTTTGTGAAATCATGAACTACCTAAAAGTTAGGACTGAAGTAGAATTACTAGTTTAGATTTGCTATTTTAATTGTTTGATTGAGTCAATGCATTCCCAAATTAGTTCCTATCAATGGGTTACAGAGTCACAATTAACAAGAAGCAATTTTAGTGAAAAATAAGTGTAGAATATTTGATCAAAGTATGAAAATGCATCAAGGTTTGAGTATCATAGATCAAACATTGTTAAATATTACTAAGCTGCACAAATCCATATATAAATACAAAATTATCATTACAAATATTGTAATAATTTTAAAAATACTGTCACATTTATCAAATTAGATTTACATTCATAACATTGACTATGCGAAGAGGAAACCTCCACTACATTCAGAAATTCCCCTAAAATTCTACCTAGAGTCTTAGAGACATGAAACTTGCAATACTCTATGTAATGTTACCTTCTAACACTTTAACAGACTCCACCGCCTTCTTGCAATTAAAATTAAATTATTTGAACCCTAAAAATATCTAACACTAGCTAAGTCTACTTATAATAATCATTGATCAATCCTTCAAAATGAATCAAAAAATTCCTTTCAACCATTTGGATCTTATCATAAGAAACAAGCCTATAACAATTCAAAATTAATGGCCTAGATGTAATCCCTCAAAAATGAACACCCAAGATGCAAAGAGATTGAATGAATTCAATCCATGTAGCTAGAGGAGTACATAGTGTAGTCGAGTGAGCTCCTACAATAATGGAAAGTAGTTAGGAGTGAGTGGATGAGATATGTGTCATTCATTTCCTATTCAAAATTTGAATACATATTAAAATATTTTCCACTTAATATTATTGAGTTGCCTCAAGTCTTTACACTTTTCAAATATTTTCCTTTTACATTATCTAGCCATAAGATGAATAGTGCATTTATTCCAAGACCTCCAATAGATGCAAGGAAACTCACTATATATAATTGTCGAGTTCTTGGAGATTTTCAAACTTTCCAACATATGTTAGACTTGGAAGAGAGCATATCCCCCTTTTAAATTATAATTAATAACTATGTACTCCTCTTTGAATTGGGCAATTGGGATTGTGAAGTCAGGGGTAATGGGGAATTCATACTAGAGGGTATGGATGGATGAGGAAGTTTACAATTTTGATGGATACAAAGGACTTAGAATTTTAATGGAATTTCAAGCTTCAAAGCTCAAAAATGTTAATGGGATGGTATCAAGAGATTGGAAACTCTAATACTTCGATAAAATAATATTTTTTTAGCAAGGACTTGAGTGGGTTGTCAAGATTGTTAAGGAAGGCATGCAAATATTAACAACCCTAAAATTCTGAAAGGTCAACAAACACAACAGCACAACTATGTCAAATATTCCTGAATTTCTATTCCCAATAAGAAAGTATGAGTAACCCTAACACTATGAAAATCCAACATACACAAATGTGTACACACACCTTTAGGATTCTTAGGATTTTAATAACAAAGACTAAGATTTTCAATGCAATTTTAGGGGCATAAATAAGCATGAAAAAAGATAATAATTTTAACTTTGACAAAGCCTCTAATAGAATGCAAAGGGATTGGAAGATTTCAAAGGGTCAAGGAAGGTATGAATGGAATGCTAAGTTTGAAAGTCTAAAAAAAATACTTAGAAAACTTTCTAAGGGTAGGGGATCAAGATATCGAGTTGAAAGGTAAATGGTACTTTGGGAAGGGAAAGTCCAACAATCTAAACCAAAAGACTTAGAAACTCTTAAAGGCGATGAAATAAAATATCGAGATTAAGGGGAAAGGAATGACATCAAGGAAAACTCCAAAACCCTACAAATTTTACAAACAATGAAAACATAAAAATTCACGTGCAAAGCCATCATACTTAGAACTTTATGATTTTTGATAATTTCAAACATGTGAGGGGATGATGGAGAACCACACCAAGAGAAAATTCATAAAATTCTTGTATTGGTTATAATAAGTGGACTAAATGGGTTTAGACACACAAAAAGGAAGGGACTCAAGAAAAACATGATATGACAAGGTTGAGTCTCAAGAGTATGGATTATTTAGGATTAGTTTACTTGATAGGGTTGTTGCAAATTATTTTGTGCGATTCCTTTCTTTAGTGTGTATGTTTTCTTTTTGTTTAATGGTGGATAAATTAGTAAGGATTGATATCTAAGATGTCTTATTTTTTGTGATATGTACACATGTATACATTAGTGCCCATTTTAGTTTCAAGTGTGTTCTCTTTCACTTTATGAGCTTGGAATCTAGTTCTCCAACAGATAAGGCATTGATATGAAGGTGAAGTAATCAATCTTTCATAAAAGCATAAAATATTTTAGTATTTTTAGGTTTAGTTGCTTGTTCAACATTGTGTCTTATTATTTTAGTAATAAATATCAATAGAAAAATAACCCAAAAATCAACCTCAGAGATATATGCATTTTTCTAGTTTTGTATTCATGCATGCAATGATATCCTAGATAGAATTCATAATTAGGGGAAAAAATATTTGGTCACATGTGTGAATTACCTTTCTATTTGACAAAGGTTTAGGATCTTGATGATGATAATATATCACATAGATTCTTAGTGGCAATCAATTGGAGGCCTCTTGTGCACTAGATAGGGTTTATATTTAAGGTTTGTTATGTCTAATTTATTTATCTTTCATTGTCTTATAATCTAATTGAACCGAAGGGAAGAGGGTTCCACCTTTTTAGAGATGGAACTAAGGGACCTATTTCACTCTTAGTTCATTAAAGGAAACCCTAGAGGCTTCAACCCAATGATTCACTTGAGAGAAGCAATAAGGAAAGGGGGTTTCCTTAGGTGTGATTAAAAGGGGGTTCACCACTAAGAAATTGCTTAGAAAGAAGGAAATGAAAGCAACTTGCAAATCTAACTATGTGACCTAGAAAATGGAACTTTAAATCAGAATGAGAGACTGAGGATAAATAGATAAGCACCTGGAAGACTGGAGATGTCCAAACCAAGGTCAGCAACTCTAAAAATTTTACTTTTGATGTCTATTGAGACTCATTCACCAAACTCGGCAATTTAGTCCTGCTACTAGAATCTGGGAAGAATATGGAATCTTCTGCTGGAAAATTAGGATCTACAAAAAATTGATGAAAAGGGGTATACCAGGACTCATACGCCCAAATTGGCGATTTAGCCCCAATATTGTTGGAAATAGGATGCCATTTAATTGAAAAATCCTAAACATTAATTATTTCATGTATTTCCTAGATTCTTGGAATGTGTTCAACAACACTAAGATTAGGATGAGATTAATTTTTAATGAAAAAATCAAGATTATTGACATTTGTAATTAATTCTAAATGTAAGGAGCATGTGAGGGCGTCCATAGTGAGTTCCTAAATAATAGGGGCACATGGGACACCCACATCGTAAGGTGACACTCACCTTGTGTTCAGTTAACTATACAAAGTAACAGTTAACACTTTTGAATGCATGTAAAGATCCTAAGAGTTAGGATTTGATGTTTGCATGCTTGAAGTTCGGGCCTAATTAGTTTAGTTTATTTAGTTTAGTTTCTAGTTTAGTTCATCAATTCAGCTTTGGTTCACTAATTCAATTCAGCTTATGGTTTAGTTGTTCTCGCTAGTTTCATTTGTATGTTAGTTAACTTCAGTTAACTTGGAATGCATGGCTAATAACATTGAGTTGTATGATAGATAATAGGGACTACCTCCAGTTAATAGGGGATGACCATTCTTTGGGAATGGTATTGAGTAAATGTTTCAATTAAGTAGAAATCACTTGGAGCCATCTTGGGTGCCCAATATGCTTTCTTGGATTTACCTCTCATGCATGATAAGATATTTTTGAAGGCCTCAGTTAAGTAGGATTACTTCATAGTGCCAACTTTGAGGAAGAGCTTGGACAACGAAGTGAAGGAGAAGTTGTGAAGCTCAGCTAGACACCCAAATGCATGAAGCACATGTTTTAAGCTTTAATCTTCATTGAATAACTCAACTTGAAGGAATATGGTGTACCTTTTCAAGGGCTTGAGCTTGTTCATTGTAATTATCACCATTTGGAGATTACAAGGTTGCATATTGTCTCTATATCTTATTCAAGTTGAAGAGAGTTTTTATAGTTGTTATTGCAGGTGTGAAGAAGATTGGTAAAGATAGAAGAAGAATTCTCAAGAAAGAATTGGAGCTATTGTAATTCAGAGATTGAATAATAGAATAATTCTTGGTGGAGTTTTTTCCCGAAAGGGTTTCTCCACGGTACATCTTGTGTGATCTTTCTAATATCCTGTCTAGTTCTTCTATCAACTTCTCTCTTACATTCTACAACAGTAAAATGATTAATCAAGATAATCACCCACAAAGAATATATGTAACAAAGAAAAAGCTTAATTAGATCAACAATATTAAAGTTTTACAGAGTATTAAGCTAAGAAAACACCTCATTTTTCAACATTTGGTATCAGAGCTTGAGGTTGGGTAGAGTATTGGGATGCCATTCTCTTAAAGTTTGAAGGATTTATTGGCTTAGTGGGAGCTCTTATTATTTTAGTAATTTGCTGATTTTGGAATTAAGTTTTTGTTACAATGAATTCAAGGTTAGATATTGAAAAGTTCAATGGTTCTAACTATGAAATGTGGAAATTAAAAATGGAAGAGCTTCTTGAAGAAAGAGATCAATGGTTAGCGGTTAATAATGAGACAAAGACACCTACAACTATGTCAGATGAAGATTGGGCTAAGTTAGATAAAAAGGCAAGAGGAACAATTAGATTGTGTCTTGTTGATGTTGTTCTTTTAAATGTTTCAATGGAAACCAATGCATATAAATTGTGGAAAAGAATAGGAGACATTTATCAAAAATAGATTCTAACAAATAAGTTGTATCTGAAAAGGAAATTATATTCATTGAAAATGAAAGATGGTGATTCAGTAGCACAACATTTAAATGCTTTCCATTTAATTCTCAGCCAGTTAGCATCTATAGATGTAAAGCTTGAGGATGAGGATAAGTGCATTTTATTGCTTTGCTCTTTACCAGATTCTTGGGAAAATATAATAATTGCAATTAGTGGTAATGGTATAGATCCAAAGATGGACAACATCATTCCTACTCTCCTATCAGAGGAGATGATGAGGAAATCTAAAATTGGCTCCCAAGATGCCTTGTTTGTAAGAGGTAGGCCTAAAGAGAAGGAATCTAAAGTAGATAAGAAAGGAAAGGGTAAGTCTAAAGGATGGTCAAAAACCCCCGGTAAGAGTAAAGTAAAGTGCTGGAATTGTGGAAAACCTGGACATATTAAAAAGGATTGTAAGAGCAAGAAGAAGAGTATTGATGCTTCTACAGAAAAATGCGATGACAATAATGATGCATTAGTCATTTCTTCTAATACTATTGTTGATAACTCTTGGCTTCTTGATTCAGGTTGCTCCTATCATATGACTCCTAGAAAGGAGTGGTTCTCTAATTATACTGCATATGATGGAGGAGATGTCTTCTTTGGAGACAACAACACAACAAAAGTTGTTGGCAAAGGAGAGGTAAAATTGTGTTTCAGTGATGGTAGTGTTAATACGCTTAATGATTTACATATTCCAGGACTTGCAAGGAATCTACTTTTTGTCTCTAAGTTTAATGATTCTGGAATGCATGTGACATTTGACAAAGCTGGTTGCATATTGGTGAAAGGGAATATGGTGGTTGCTAAAGGATCTCGGATTGGGACTTTCTTTAAGCTCAATACCTCCAATGTAAATATTTTATCAAATGTAATTGAAGCTGAAAATACATGTATGCTATGGCACCATAGATTGGGCCATATAGGTGAAAAAGGTCTTAGGACCATTCTTAATAAAAATTTGGTTGACAGTATTCCTAATTATAATATTGGCAAAAATGACTTTTGTGAGCACTGTGTGTTTGGAAAGCAATCTAGATCTAAATTTCCTAGTGGTACAAATAGAGCTAAAAGATTATTAGAGATTATTCACTCAGATGTAATGGGTCCTGTGGATATTGAATCTATTGGAAAATCTAGATACTATGTCACATTTATTGATGATGTCTCAAGATACACTTGGATATATTTTATGCATAAAAAATTTGATGTGTTTAATAAGTTTAAGGAATTTAAGGCTTTGTTGAGAAACAACTGATCATAAGATAAAGTGTTGAGGATCAGATAAATGGCAGGAGTATTGTTCCTAAGGAATTTGATGATTATTGCGGGCATGCAGAATAGTGGAGACAGTAAAAAACTACTCCATATACACCTCAACAAAATGGAGTAGCAGAAAGGGATGAATCAACCTTAATGGAAAGAGCTTTTATATGTTAAGTAGTACCTGCTTGAATGGTCCTTGCGGGTCAAGCAAGATGTAATTTCTTATGTTATTTAATCAATAGATCCCCTAGTTCATCTATTGAAGATAAACTCCTAAGACATGGTAATAAACCTAGTGTTGCACATTTAAGGATCTTTGGTTGTGAGGCTTTTGTTCATGTGCCTTAAGAAAAGCGATCTAAATTGGATCCTAAAGCACAAAAATGCATATTCATAGGTTATGGTGAAAATGTAAGAGGTTACAAACTTTGGAATCCACTAACAAGAAAAGTTTCTTTATCAAGAGATGTTATTTTCAGGGAATTTAGAGCTTATTCAGGAGAAGAACAACCAAAGGAGAAGGATACTTCTCAAACAGTGCATTTTGAGACAAATACTAAGAAGCAACAAGATGCACATGTTGAAGAACAAGTGGATGAATTGGAAGAAGAGAGTTTAGAGAGTTCTTCTAAAATAGAGGCTCGAGATGAGAATATTGAGGAACAAGAAGAAACTCCTTTAAGGAGATCCACAAGACAACAGAATCTAGTTGATAGGTATAGCCCACCTAATTTCCATTGTATTTTTTCTTTAATGAGTACTAATGATGAACCCAGTTCTTATAGGGAAGCTTTGTCCTCAGACGAGAACAAGCTTTGGTCACAAGCTATGCATGAGGAAATGGAATCTTTGGATACTTGTGACACATGGGATCTTGAGAGTTTTCCCAAAGATAGAAAGGCCATTGGTTGTAAATGGATCTTTAAAAAGAAGATTGGTGTAGATGGTAATCTCGAAAGGTACAAGGCTAGATTAGTAGCCAAGGGATACTCCCAGAGAGAGGGAGTTGACTTTAATGAAATCTTCTCTCCTGTTGCTAAATTAATTTCAATTAGATTCTTCTTATCTATTGTTGCTGCTTATGATTTTTAAATTGAGCAAATGGATGTGAAAACCGCTTTTTGCATGGGAATCTTGATGAGGAGATTTATATGAAGCAACCTCGGCTCTTCGTAAAGGAAAAGAAGAATTGGTTTGTAGGTTAAAGAGATCTTTATATGGATTGAAACAGTCTCTGAGAATGTGGTACCAGAAGTTTGATGCTTTTGCATTAAAATTGGTTATGTTAGGAGTGAGGAAGATCATTGTGTTTATATAAAAATTATTGATGATCAGCTTTTAATTATTATCTTGTATGTTGATGACATGTTGTTTATTGGTAACAACAAGGTAATGATTAGAGAATTGAAAGCACAACTCTCGAGCACATTTGAAATGAAAGATCTAGGGGCTGCAAAATATATCCTCGGTATGGAGATTAGTAGAGATAGAGGTAACAGAAAGCTTTTCTTAAGTCAGAGTAATTATGTTGATACTATTTTGAAAAGATTTAACATGTAGGACAATAAAGTTGTTAATATTCCTTTACTAGTTGGCACAAAGTTAAGTTTAGATATGAGTCCTAAATCTGATTTTGATTTTGAGGAAATGTTTGAAATTTCGTGATGCTAGTGCAACGCTGGTAGCTAATGTATGCAATGGTCTCAGACGAGACCTATATAGCATTGTAAGTAGCTGGAGCTCTTAGTAGGTTTATGCCCAACCCCAAAGAAACATTTACTCATGTTTACAGAGGGTATTTAGATATTTAATTTAGGGACTTCGACATCGGGGTTTGGGGTTTTTCATGGTTCTAATAATATTGGTATTATGAATAGATTGACATGCATGTAAGGGCTTGTTGATTCGTGACAAGTGTGAGATCCGACATTCCGTGAGGTCTATTTCGCGGTTATGTGTATACTTTGTTTGGAGTTGTGATTAGTTGATGAGTAAGAGTAACTCCACGGTTGCTTTTTCCACCACAAAAGCAAAAGTACATGGTTGTCACACATGCCCTATAGAGGCAGTTTGGTTACGAGGTTTGGGTCGTATTGGTTTTAATTGCAAGCAAGTTAGCTTTTGAATGTGATAGTCAGAGTGCTATTTGTTTAGCCAAAAAACTTAAGTATCATGCCTATACTTCAAAACATGTAGATGTTCAGTATCACTTGGTGCGAGAAATGGTTGAAAGTGGAAAGGTATTAATTGAAAAAGTTAACACTTTGATTAATGTTCTAGATTATCTTACGAAGCCAGTTCCTACAAATAAGTTCTCGTGGTGCAGGAAGGCCATTGGCCTTGAGTCCTGTACATGATTTAAATTGATTATTACTTGTTTAGAATAATTGCAATGTATAGGGTTTGACCAAAAATTTTGTATCCTCGAGTGATATTCTATAGCTTTCGCCTTGTCTAATCTCCAAGTCTAAAAGTTTGAATTTCAATCTATAGGTGAGTTTCTGTGAAGATGACAACTTCTTAACAATTTTGAAAACTTTCTTCAATCTTGCAACTTTTTCTTAAAAGGATCTTCAAGCTCCAAATCACATGGATTTGCAATCACACATGAAGAGGGGAAAATGTTATTGTGCTAGGGAATAGGGATTTTCCTTGGTCAAACCTCATTTGGGTAATTAAACCTTGAAATGAAATGAAATAGAATGAAGGAATAATGAATGAACAATATGCAATGTTGTAACTCACCAAACCATTGAAATAAAACCTGCAAACTTGTGTGAAATGGTTCCAATGAATGTGGATCTTGACTCTTGATCTTGATATGCGATAATGTCTTTGAATGCTTCCTTGAATTATGAAAACCTACATCACAAATGTTAGCTCAAAAACACACATGATGCATAATGATTTTGACATGATGCTTGAATTTGGAATGTTACTCCAAATACTTGATAATTAGCTCTTAAGTGCTCTTTCCTTAAGAATGCTTGATCTCGAAATTGCTAAGATACTTGAATACTTGAATTTCTAGGAGAAATAATGTGAAATAACCTTGTATTTATACTTGTTTATGCCAAATTTCTTGAAATTACAACACTACAAGCCAACATCAGATCTAGGAGAATAAAATACAACTAAGAATTGAATTCAAAATAGGTCCAAGTTAAACCGAGACTCATAAACTAGTTGGGGCGTATGAGTCCTAGTAGCTCAAAATTGGGACACACATTTCAAGAAATGTTAAGTTCAATGCAATATTCAGGATTAGGCCTCGAAACCTAGGTGGAATCATACACCCAAGGTGGTGTATGAGTCCCAGATCACTAGATCTGGAACACAACCTAGAAAAATGAATTATGATTGGTCATTTAATAAATCTTGGGACTATCCTCAGAGAAATGCATTAAATAAGGCTTGTAGATACAAAATAGGACCAAATAAGGCATAAAGATTCCCAATTTTGCTAGGGAGGGCCCAAACAAGTGTGAAAATGTAAAGGGATACATTTTCCTACACTACACTAACCTTAGGGAATATCAACTTAGCCTATCATATCCTAAGCTTATCTTCAAGGACGAAGTCACTACATAAGGCGGTGTAAGCAGAAGCTTCATTAGAAGGATCTCCTTTCCCTCCATATTTCTCAAACCTAGGAATCTCTATACCTTTTGGTATCAACGTTCTTAATATCTCCAAGGATAAGGTATTGCTTTTGACATAGTACTGTAAGAGAGGGGGACCAACCACGTCAAGGCTCCAGATCACGGAGAGCCAAGAGCAAAGGGATACCCTAACTTACCTCACTCTAAGAGATGTTTTAAGACAAAGATCGAGAATGATGAGGACTATAATGTACTTCAATCATTCTACAAATCTTCAACTTAGGTTTGGGCTAAGCAAGCTAGTTTTTAGAGTCGATACTATGTCTCAAATAGCTCTCTATTCGAGGATGACAATGAAGTTCTAGAATGATAGCGCGATGTGCTAGCATCTCTCAGGCGCGTTGGTGCCTGTATGGTCAAAAAATAGTGAACAAAATACAAACTACCTAAAAAAAAAATTGACAGACTAGCTAGTTGGTTTCGATAGGAAAAAAAGAATAATAAAGTATGAGAGAAATAAAGATGGATGTGATAAAAGCGATAGATAAAAAGCTAGGGTGATGAAGATGATCTCACAAAAGTGTCTATTTTCCAGCTAGCTCCACATGTGCGTTCACCTACACATAAGAAAGAAGGGGAAAATTGTTGGGGCTGTATAGGGGCCTGCCTCAATCTGACCCCCATTTTGGTGTTTCCACCTCCACGAACAGCCATAAAGCAATGAAGTAGAAATATGTGATAAAGGAAAGAAAGGAAAGCAATACACACTACAAAATAGTATTATGCTATTCAACCAAATCACAAAGGAGAGGAGTGAAATGTTTCCACCTCCACCCAAAAGCTCAGTAGCCAATGGAGGATAATATGGACTTGGAAAAGTCACCATAGCC
Source organism: Sequoia sempervirens (assembly GCA_007258455.2). Lineage (NCBI taxonomy): Eukaryota > Viridiplantae > Streptophyta > Pinopsida > Cupressales > Cupressaceae > Sequoia > Sequoia sempervirens. Next base: position 289,381 of record VDFB02273491.1, read on the forward strand.
GCAACTGTGATGAAGGGAGGTCTCGCAAGATTCCAAGCCCACACGGTAATGATCATTTCCATTAATTCTTGCTATGTGAGTTGATGGAGTGCTATTGCTGTACTGGCGCCGGAAAATGCTACTTCTGAGAGTGCTAGAAATGCTAAGATATGGCTTGAGAATGTGAGTAGATTGCAAGAGAGATTGTGAAGAGATGAAATGGAATGAGAATGAATCAATTTGAAGGAAGAATGAGGAAGAATAAGGCATTTTAGGGTCAGTTGGTCAAAGAAGGATGTTACAATTCGTCCCCAATCAAGAGTGTAATGCCTCTACCAACTTCAGACACAATAATTTGTTAGGGATAAGAGCATGCCACATGGATGTCTATGCATCATGCATGCATCCCTAATAAAAATTATCTCACTGACACAATAGACAGATGCCAAGTGGGAGGATGGTAGTCGGGTGATGTGGAATTTCACCTTCAGATTTTATTTTCTAAGGCGAGGTTGTGTAAAAGGGGAATTTGCATAAGGGGTGCAAAATTTCTCCTATACACTTTCTTTCCCCTACTTTAGTGAGCATGAATACCGATGAGTGCTTCAAGCATAATAGACTAAGAGTAAGTAGGCTAGAAATTTATACCGAACCGGCCGAGGAAGCACATTGTAATCCGTGAACTTGAAAGGGGAAGTGCATAAAGGACCCCGACATGTACTTCCCAAGGAGCTAACAAAAGACCTATAGCCCCGCAAAACTACGGGGCTACAAAAGTATTAATCAAGGCCCCTCGCATCATCGACGAAGCATCTTACAAGCCTACAGACTGGGGAAGGATGCAACGCCCAAGATCTCACATGAAGGAAGCCCCAGAATAAATGCCTTATAGGCCCATAGACCTACAAGGAAGTGCGTCCCCAAGATCTCCCACATGAAGAAAACCCGATGAAATAGTGTCTTATTAAAGTTCACCTGACCGCAAGGGAGCAACCCCCAAGATATCTCACATGGAGGAATATTTGAGGTGTAAGTGCCTTACAGGTCCTCAAACCTGCAAGGAGGCATCCCCCGAGATCTCTCGCATGGAGGAAACCTAGAGAAGGAGACTTTGTAGAGTCAGAAAGTGGCTTTATAGGCACACCTACAAAGCAACATGTTTACATGCAGATAAAGCATGTCCAAAAACAAAGTGGCCACATAGGAAAATAAGTGGACAATCATGCAGATCATCAATAACTCGGAAGGCTTTCAAAGGGGTCCCTCGAGAACCCAACATAAAGGAGGGTCCACTCAAGGGATGCACTCTTTGAAGGTGCAAAAGGGATGTTTTTTCTCAAATCAATTCATCACTATGAATCCTTTCAAAGATGCTCACTCCATCAAGGAATTTGAAAAGAAGAAGATTCCCCCTTGTGAGGGGAAGGTCAAGATTACTTCCACCTTGAGGGAAATTTCTCAAGTTCTTTCTTGAAAAAATCTTGTAGAGATTCTTGAGAAAAGATTCATTGGTAACGAATGTGTTTTTTGAAAATCAAAGTATCATAGAAATGGCGTTGTCACACATAAAAGGGAAAACTCAAGCAAAGAAGAGAGAAAGATAAGAAAAAAGCGAAATAAAAATAACACGAACAAGAGACATTGGGGTGATCTGATATTTCAGGGTCAGAACTGCTCATGAATATATATAAGTATAGTAATAGTATATAAATGAACTATCATCAGCTCCCCTAATATATCAAACCATGTGGAAGAATGCACAGGAAAGAAAAGTGAAAATAAAGTACTGGGTCAACATGAAGGGAGGCCTTAAATGCTCTCCAACACTTTGCATCATCCCCAATTTACCAAAAATAAATCAAAAACATGGAAGAATGATGATACACATAGAAGAAGGTTTACAACACAAAAACCACGCCTGTATATGAGCATCAACAAGGGTGAAAAGGGTCATCCAGGCACACATAACACAATCATGGGAACACATCACAACACATACACATCTAATCTAAAGATAAAGAAGAGGCCTCCCCTTAACACTGATCAACCAAGAGGTCGTTTGCTTCCCAATCTAGATCATCATAAGGGGAAGGCAAACGAGTCTATAGTGGTGGAATGTTAAGAGGAGGAGCTTCTGACCCTCCCATAACAAGGGCTAAGGAAGAAGACCCCGCAAGGTCTTCTCCACTAGGGCCCTGTGGAGCTATGGTCAACAATTTTGCAAAGATCGCTGACAAGGCCAAAGCTTCATCTAGAAAGTTAAGCATGCACTTTACTGGAGTGTCATGTGTACCTCAACGAATAGAGAAGGTTGCACCTAAGATTCACCGCTTGGATCACCAAGTGACTCAAGAGCGGTGACAAACTCAAGGGAAGCCAGGACTGGTTCCATCACTAAGATAGAACAAGCCATCGTAGAACCACCCTTTAGAGAAGGAAGGCTCCCCTTATTCCCTCCATTGTTGGAAGGGCTATCCTCTACCTTCTGCTTCGTTGAGGGATATGAACTCCCATAGACGAGGAAAGAGGTGCAAAGGAGGAGGAAGTGAAAACCACGAAAGATACCACCAAGGTGTTCAGCATATCCATGGGTTTAGGGAATGACGAGATGTCTAGAAGGGACATCAACAAGGGTGACTCAACTGAAGGAGCGATAAATACCTACACATTTTTGGGGTTAGGAGCACTCATACTCATAGCAGGAGCTAGAAGCGAGATTGAACTCGATTGAATGGAAGTAGAGGGGAAGAGAGAGGATGATCCATCAAGAGGCCCTGAAGCAGGGGCAATTGAATCCTCTTCCTTTTTTTGCAAAGTGGCCTGCTCAACCATAAGAGCTTTTTGCCGGCACTTGTGCTCATGTGTAAGGTGATTACTATGGCTCTTCAAGCCAAAGACTGGGAGCTGCGTAGGAATAGAAGGCTTCTGCTCAGCCATGGGAGTTTCCACCACAACCATTTCTAGTGGACGGACATACTCCTGAATGAGAGTAGGAGGAAGAGATTGAGAAACAGCAAGGGGAGTCGGTTCTAGTGCCTTGGCAGTGGGAATCTTCCCATTTACTGCTTTGGGAGTAGAAGTGATAGGAGGCCGCAGAGGTCAAGACATAGAGGATTCCCCATGGGGATTGTTTCCCTTTCCATACAAGTAGTACCAAGGTCTAGGTGGTTTAGTAGGGAGGTCTGATATCCGAATCTTGGATTTTTTCCAAGCTAAAATCATCAGACTCAGTGGGTAAAAGCAAAGCATATTCATCCAAAACTCTTCTCTGGAAAGAGGAGTGGGAGAGCCATCCCGCCCTGGATGAATTAGCTTCTCTTTTCCCTTTTGAGAAGAGGAGGTGGTTGGCTGTTGTGCTTCCAGAAGGGTCAATTTTAGCTGTCCCTTTCCCCTGGTCTTATACTTCACATAATTCTTGTAAAGTAGATACATTCTTGGAGGGAGCGAACCAATCGGGGCGGCCCAAAAATGATCCAACGAGTAGCCCCCATGGGACACCAATGGTTGGTATCCAGTGTCATGCACCACATGCACAACACCTTCACGGGAGAATTTCAAACACTTATGAATGACAAAGGTGATTCAATTCATGGAAGCTAGCCAAGGTATGCCTAACTTCAACTTGAATAAATCCAACTCTATGATAACATCAAAGACTGTGTCTATAGCCCTAGGTTCAACTAGGATAGATAGAGTTATAGATCCATATGGCTTGAGAGAAAGACCATTGTGCATGCGGATGGTAGATTTCGTTTCTTTGTACTCCTTTCTATGCAATGAATAAGCCACAATGTCTCTTCTATTATGACATTCACTTGAATTGTGGGATCGACTAAGACCCCTATCACAATGTTGTCATTGAGGCGAGAGAGAATGTAGAGGGGAGAGGGATTTTTGTTCAAGGGAAAATCCTATGACATGAATGTCACATCCAGCGAGCTAATCATAGGTTGTGTGGTAGGAGTAATTGTGACCATGTTAACATATGCCTCTGGCTAAGTGGTAGAATCAGAGGGATCGATAATCATGTTGGTAGAATGTGAGGAGAATGGGTCCATGTATATTTGCAACTAACTATTCGCTTTTGCCACCGATTTGTTTGTATTTTGTTTACTTCCATCAAGAGGAATATTACCGTCCTCGATGTGATCCTATATCTCATGATGCATGTGCATACAACATTTGGTATCATGTCCATTAACTCAATGGTATTGACAAAAGGTATTTGCATCGTACCAGCTAGGGTAAGGTTCCTTGAGAGGTTTAGGATTCTCCATGGTTATGATCTTATCCTTCAGCAACTTCTGCAAGATGGAAGAATAAGATTCTGCTAGCTTTGTGAGCTTTTTGTTGCATCTGAGGTCGTTATCATTTGTAGTAGCTACTACATTTGTGACAGCATTACCCTTTCCAAAGATTGATACAATGGACTTTCCTTTTGAATAGGAGTGCGAGGAGGACCCCCCGAATGGAACTATTGTTTTTTGATATTCTCATAATGCAGCGCACAAATGCATGAAAGAAGGGTACTTCATAAGGGTAAAATTTTCCTGCCAAGGTCTTTGTAAGTTCTCTATGAACACCTTCTGCACATCAGAATCAGGCAGTGGATATGAGATCTGTGAGAAAAGCGCTTGATACCATGCTATGAAATTAGTAATCTTCTCATTATCCCCTTGTTTGCATCAGACAAGATCCAAAAAGGTCATCTTCAGTTTGATGTTGGCTTGGAACTATTGGAGAAATTGATTTACAAGTTGATCGAATGAGAAAATAGAGTTATCGGGTAAGGAATGTAGTACCATTGAGCGTTGTATCCTTAAGAGATCGAGGGAATATTTTTTCCATCAATGCATCATGATGGAAGAAGTCCGTACACAAGGTATTAAAGGCAGAAACATGCATCTGTGGGTCCCCTTTACTGCCATACTTCTCTAATTTGGGAATCTCCATTCCTTGCAGGAAGGGAGTGTTTAAGATTGCTACTGACAACAAACTATGTTAGAAGAAGGGTTGAAAGATAGGTTGGGTAGAGGCTTGGGAGAGACTCGCTAGCTAGCTTTGCATCTTACCCATATTCTGAAGAAGAGTGTTCAGAATAGTGTCTTGGGATGACAAAGGTCTAGTGGGACCTCCTCTAGAACCACCATCGAAGCCACCTCCAACTTCTGAAGCCACCAGCATGGCCTCCACCAGAACCACCTCCACCAGTGCTACCCCTATTGCCGAAGCCATCACCACTACCAAAGCCCCCACCACTCAACCCGCTAAAACCTTCACTACTTGACGTGACAGGAGGGGTGAAATTGAAACCTAAGGGTATCATGTTTGCTTTAATAGTTTTGAACCTCTTAGAGGAAGAGGGGACGCTAATCAATGGGATTGTGTCAGCCATGTACACAGATGTGGGAGGCATTGACATTCCTAACTGTCTCTCATGGTCTTCGAAAGCGGCCCCTTGTATAATGTTAGGGTTGTTTTGAGGGGCACACACTTCGGTCAGAATAGAGAGCATAGCCAAGAGTTCTATGCCTATTCGATATTTTCCCACCATATACTTTATCTCGCTAATAACCCATGCAGCCCTAGCCAACTTCAGGTCCTTTTCCAAGTGACTCTCCAAGTCACCTAGTCCTTTGGTAAGGGTAGAGATATATTTTGAAGGAATGTGAACGACCTCATGCTCGTCTATTGACGATGGTGTAGGAGACACAGGAGGAGTGGGGACATGGTTAGTCTCATCAAAGAACCCTACCTCACCCCTCGAAAACTACTCCTAGGTAGAAAGACCAACGACAAATCCCGAAAAAAGGATTGTATAGAAACTAGTAGTGGAATTCATCTTCTCCATTAGAAGGTGTCACACACTTCTCCTCACAACATGCCCAGAAGTTTTGGACTGGGTTATGATGCTCATAAACCTTCACAACACTCAGGCTTACAATGGTACAAAGGAAAAGTCTCAACACCAACGAATGGGCAGATGTTGGTTCATGTCGTGTTCACCAAAAAATGTAAGAGAGGGGGACCAACCATGTCAAGGCTCCAAGTCACGAAGAGTCGAGAGTAGAGGGTTTCCCTAACTTACCTCACTCTAAAAGATGTTTTGAGACAAAGATCAAGAATGATGAGGACTATAATGTACTTCAATCACTCTGCAAATCCCAAACTTAGGTTTGGGCTAGGCGAGCTGGTTTTTAGAGTCGATATTGTGTCTCATACAACTCTTTGTCTGAGGATGGAAACACAGTTCTAGGACAACAACATGGCATGCTAGCATCTCTCAAGCGTGTTGGTGTCCATATAGTCAGAAAACAGTGAACACAATACAAACTACCTAAAAACAATCTGACAGCCTAGTTGGTTGATTTCAGCGAGAAAAACAAAAATAATAAAGTACGAGAAATAAAGACGGTTGTGATAAAGTAGATAGATAAAAGCTAGGGTGATGAAGATGATCTCACAAAAGTGTTTGTTTTCCAGTGAGCTCCACACGTGCATTCACATGCACACAAGAAAGAAGGGGAAAATTGTTGGGGCTATATAGGGGCCTGCCTCAATCAGACCCCCGTTTTGGTGTTTCCAACTCCACGGATAGCCATAAAGCAATGGAGTAGATATCTGCGATAAAGGAAAGAAAGGAAAGCAATACACACTACCAAACAACATTATGCTACTCAACCAAATCACAAAGGAGAGGATTGAAATGTTACCACCTCCACCCAAAAGCTCACTAGCCAATGGAGGAGAATACGGACTTGGAAAAGTCACCACAACTGCAACTGTGATGAAGGGAGGTCTTGCAAGACTCCAAACCCACACTATAATGGCTTGCTTCACAATTGATATGTGGAGTTGATGGAGTGTTGTTGCTGCAATGGAGTGTTGAAAATCTTGCTTGAGAGTGTTGGAAATGCTAAGAAATGGCTTGAGAATGTGAGTAGATCGCAAGAGAGATTATGAAGAGATCAAGAAAATTGCTAGAGGATCAAATGGAATGGGAATGAATCAATTTGAAGGAAGAATGAGGAAGAATAAGGCATTTTTTGGGTCAGTTTGTCAAAGAGAGAAATTACAATTCATCCCCAATTGGGAGTGTAATTCCTCTTCCAACTTCAGACACAGGAATTTGTTAGGGACGACAACACACTGCGCTGATGTCCATGCGTCACACATGTGTCTCTGATAGAAATTCTCTCACCAACACAAAAGACAGATGCCAAGTGGAAGGAAGGAAATTGGGTAATGTGGAATTTCGCCTTTGGATTTGATTTTCTAAGGTGAGGCTATGTAAAAGGGGAATTTACACAAGGGGTGAAAATTCGCTCCTATACAAGTACGAAGGTTTCCCATTTTGATTTTGGTTTATGGTGGAAATTTATTTTTGAAGGGGTGAAACAATTTGTAAAAGTTGGTTAAGGATGGCATCATTGGTTGTGTTTTGAGATGAAGGTGAATATGGTGGTGTATATGTGTTTAAAGGGGAAGTGAATGGAACACTTAGGGAAGGTAAAGTAGTTGGAGATATGATGTGAGATGCCACAAAGGTATAAGAATTGCTAGTGGAAATACCCAAGGTAGGAATGACATTACTAGTAGGTTGCATCATCGTGGTAACTTGAGGGTTGGTCTAGGTAGGAATAGAGGTAATGGTTGTTGGAGGAGGAATTTGAGTTCCTCCTTGGCTTTTAATATTGTTTGAGGTTTGATCACAACGAGTTGTTGAGTTAAGATGCTTACCAAAAATCTGAGCTAAGTTACGTGCAAGTTCTATTCCTTGTTCACTTTCAAGCATGTGGTGTATGTTATCTATGGTAGGGATAGCATTGTTGGAAATGATTTCAATACTCACTTGGTTTTGTAGGTTTTCTAATTCTTCATGTCTTGAAGGACACTAGCAACCATTGTTTCAACACTTGTCAAATTGCTTGTAGGTAAAGAGTTGCCAAGGGTATGGTCCATACCTAGTGAACTAGTGTCAACACTATGAGTGAAAGAGATAGATAACCCAAGATCCATGATGAGTGTGTTATCATGGGATGACATGAGTCTCAAAATATGTCTCACTATAGTATTAGCAATATGACACCAAATTGTAAAGATCATGCAAAGTACAATCAATGAATACAAGATAAATGCAATGAACACAAGATAAATGATATTATTTAATTCCAATTCTTATATCTACAAATGTACTCAAAATGAAACCAAATTAAGCTAGATCTAATGAAATGAATGAAAAAAAAACTTAGCAAACTAAAACAGATATATGATAACAACAAACTGAAGCACAAAATGAAGTTTTTAAAGTTGTAAAATGCAGATTTAGGTTTGATACGGGACTAAATCGCCTAGATGGGTGAATGAGTCATAGTTAGGGTTTCTCAAAGGTTCAAATGTTGAAAAAAATCCAACACAAAATTCTCAAAAATATGGAAAAACCACTTGTATAGGGACTAAATTTCCCAAGTGGGTGAATGAGTCCCAGATTAGGGTTTTTGCACCAAATTCAACAAATTTTGAGTTGTTTCTAAGGTTTTTGACTTGTATGCTGATTTGACTATTTTCAATTATAGTTTTCCAATGAAATTCAATGATGCGAGATGCAAAAATGCAACCTATATGCACACTTTTCCACTAATGCAATATTTAAGGGTCTAAATGCAATTCAACTAATGCCAATGTAATGCAAACTTAACCTAGATCTAAGACTACACTATTCTCCAAATTAGAAATCCAAGTGTCCAAAGGTCGGGTTCATCAAAATGAACTGAAAGGAATAGGGTTCCACCTTTTTGGAGATGGAACTATGGGACCTATTTCATTCTTAGTTCATTAAAGGAAGCCCTAGAGGCTTCAACCTAGAGATTCAATTGAGAGAAGCACTAAGGAAAGGGGGTTCACCACTAAGCAACTGCTTAGAAAGAAGGAAATGAAAGCAATATGCAAATCTAACTTTGTGACCTAGAAAATGGAACTTAAAATCAAAATGAGAGATTGAGGATAAATAGAGAAGCACCTAGAAGACTGGAGATGTCCAAAAGGAGGTTTGTAACTCTAAAATTTTGACTTTTGATGTGTACTAGGACTCATACGCTAGACTGGGCAATTTAGTCCTACTACTGGAATCTAGGCAGAATATGGAATCTTCTAGTGGCAAATCAGGATCTACAGAAAACTGGTGAAAAGGGGTATACTAGGAATCCTATGCCCAAAGTAGCAATTTAGTCCCAACATTAGGGTTTGACCGAAACTTATGTATCCTCAAGTGATCTTCTATAGATTTCGTTTTGTCTAATCTCCAAGTTTGAAAGTCTAAATTCCAATCTGTAGGCGAGTTTCTGTGAAGATGCCAACTTCTTGACAACTTTGACAACTTTCTTCAATCTTGCAAGTTTGTCTTCAAAGAATCTTCAAGCTCCAAATCACATAGATTTGCAATCACACATGAAGAGGGGAAAATTTTTGTTATGTTAGGGAATAGGGGTTTTCCTCGGTCAAACCTCATCTGGGTAATTAAACCTTGAAATGAAATGAAATAGAATGAAGGAATGATGAATGAACAATATGCAATGTTGTAACTCACCAAACTCTTGAAATAAAGGAAAAAAACTTGTGTGAAATGGCTCCAATGAATGTGGATCTTGACTCTTGATCTTAATATGAGATAATGTCTTTGAATACTTGCTTGAATCATGAAAACCTACATAAAAAATGTTAGCTCAAAAACACACATGATGCATAATGACTTTGACATGATGCTTGAATCTAGAATGCTACTCCAAATACTTGATAATTAGCTCTTGAATGTTCTTGCCTTAAGATTGCTTGATCTCAAAAATTGCTAGGATACTTGAATACTTGAACTGCTAGGAGAAATTATGTGAAATAACCTTATATTTATACTTGTTTATGCCAAATTTCTCAAAATTACAACACTACAAGCCGACATCAGATCTAAGAGAATAAAATCCTGCTAAGAATCAAATTCAAAATAGGTCCAAGCTAAAGTAAGACTCATACACCAGTTGGGTTGTATGAGTCCCAGTAGCTCAAAATTGGGACACGCATTTCAAGAAATGTTAAGTTCAATACAATATTCAGGATCAGGCCCCGAAACCTAGGTGGACCTATATGCCCAAGGTGGCGTATGAGTCTCAGATCACTAAATCTAGAACACACAACCCAAAAAAATGAATTATGATTGGTCATTTAATAAATTTCAGTATTATCCTAAGAGAAATGCATTAAATAAGGCTTGTGGATGCAAAATAGGACCAAATAAGGCATAAAGAAGCCCAATTTTGGCAAGGAGGACCCAAACAAGTGTGAAAATGTAAAAGGATACATTTTCCTACACTACACTAACCTTAGGGAATATTGACTTAGCATGTCATATCCTAAAGGAGAAGTTACCCTTCCTCATTAACAGGACCGTAGTTTTCCTTATTTAATCATAAATCTTATCTCAATATTCTGAGTTCATATTCCTTAGTATTAATAGTTGACCTTGTATGTAGGATTTTAGGAGCGTAAATATATGAGATCCAACACTTGGTTTATGCTCTCTGATCTCTCCTTTTTTCAATCCCTTTTATTGGGAGAGTCTTATTTAATTTTATATTTTATATTTTTTTCATTTATTTGACTTTTTTTATTTATGGTCTCCCTTCATTTTCTCCTTTCTATTTGACTAGGTTCCTTTTCTACTAATATCCGTCTTTAGTCAACTCTATATCAAAATGATACTTTCCAATAATTTATATGATATCTCTCTACCTCTTCACATTCTCTCTTCAATCTTGCATCTTCCAACCTTCCAATTGCCTCACTATTCATACCCTAATTTAAGTTGTGACTTTTGGTATTTCTTTACTAATTCTAAATCCAATAATACTTCTTGCATTACTATTATATTCTTCTTTATCAATTCCTTCAACTATTTATTTCTTAAATGTTTCTTCCATTTCTCTAAATTTCAATCTCTTCATAGTATTTTTTTCTTGCATACCAATTTTATTATAAATTCTAGTGTTTTATTATTAAATGTTATTTGCTAGGATCATACACTAAGAAGTAGGTGTAATATAGACTTCTAAAACCCTTTTGTTATAGCAATGGGTTACGCCTTGCTAGGATTTTCCCTCATCATAAATTCTTGAGAAATGAGTTGCATTTATGGTTAAGCCTCACATTCCCTCTCTCTATTTTTTCTTTCATCCCTCTCTTTCTCTCTCTCTCATCATTGTAGTTTCTTTAATCAATGGTTCCAACTTTCTTGAATACTATCCAAGGTTCTAATTTTTCTTAGCTAATTTTTCCATGGTTTATGTTATTTTTTATAATTCTAATTAGGGTAATTGACCAATCTATTTTTTTAATTTAGTTAATATCATGTCATTTTATGACTAGTAGATTCAACCTCTTGACTGCTCAATGATTTTGTCATTGCCTCTCTAACACACTCTTCCTTATTCATTGACGCTTCTTCATGAATTACTCTTTCTTTCTCCAACATCTTGCTATATCCCATCATTATTTACTTTGAATCATTCTTCTTTCCTCTTCTATTTTCCTATCTTACTAGGTACTCTTCTTGTTCTCTTCCAAATATGTCATTTTCTCACCAATGATATCCCTAGCTACCTTTTTATCACCTTTTCCCATCTTAATTTATTATTATTCTCCTCTTTTTTATTTTACCTCAACTATTGCACTTCAATTGAATTGATAATCACATCTCTTCAAGATCACTCCCTTTCTTTACAGTACCCACTAAGTGCATAGTCGCCCTTGGGCTAAGTTCTAGTATGCACCACTATGCTACTCTATTTTGCCAATTTTGATGTATGTTTTTTTGAGTTATTTCCTTCTATCTGCATTATCACAAACTTATCCCTTTGATCAATACCGCCTCCCTAAACACCAATAATCAATATCATAAAAAATAGATATAAGATTTGATTCAAATTATGTTAGATGTTGACCCTGAGTATTGATGTATTAGGAAGAAGAGATTATATGTGTAGACATATGAATTTTCATCAAATTTAAAGCAATAGTTTTTATTCTATACACATATACAAAAGCATATACCATAATGGTAGGATTGTTGTTATATGGAACCTAATCAGACTCGGAGGTTAAATTTTCCACACTTTTATTGGCGCAGTTTCCCCCCCAAATTATTCAATGGGGGTTTGGGGGCAACTCCCCCAAGATGGGGTCAAGGGGCAGTGCCCCTTGCAGGGTCTAGTGGCAGTGCCCCTAAGGCGCTCCCTGTCATGATACAAGGTGGGGTTGAGGGGCAGCGCCCTTGCGAGGGCTCGAGGGCAGCCCCCTCGAAACCTCAAACAAATTTTATTATTTTATAAATGCATTGGGAGTTATTTTTCTATTGGATGACAAAAAAAAACCTATTTTGTAATCGACATAAGTCTTGATAAAACAACTAAGGGTTAGGGTTTCTGTTGATATTGTATTGTAGCATTTGCAGCTGTATTGAGTTGCAAGGATTGCTGGTTGTAATTGGTTCAGTTTGTTGGATAATAATATTGGACTCTTTGTTGGTGGATGTAACCCAAGTTTGGGTGAACCGCATCAAAAATTATCTCTTGATATTTCTGTGTTTTTCATTCATCTGTTTAATCTTTATTTGCATTTAATTGATATTCTCTGCATATAATTCCTAACAAGGATCATATATATTCTCTCAACACATTACAATTTCTTTCATAAAATATTTCTAAACATTCATACCAAAGGTCTCTATATTATATATTTCATCTTCCTCTCATCTATACCATTATATTCATGTCCTCTTATATTATATCATGTATATGTAGTACATGAATAGCTATATGTATCTTTGTATGGAGTAGGGCCATGTCCCTTCATGTGTCTCATATTGGTTTAACCCTTCAGGAAGTGCCAAATATCCTTTAGTATTATCAGAATATACTTTGTCTATGTCCTTGTGTAATATTTGGCTAATGTCTCTATCACCACGTGCTTAGGTTATATGTAATAGACTTAACTTGTGACATCCTTTTATATTTTCACCACAAATCTCTATTAGTCAATCTTTACATGTTTTTAACCTAATATGTAACTATACCAGGCCACCTAATTAGGTTTTCAATGTGATTAGTCAAGTTTGTTGTATATGATGCTAAACAATGGCAACACTGTCTATCTTTCTCTCACTTATTTACTCCTTTGCTTGGTTTTAAACTTTATTTTAAAAAACGTTAGATGGGATCGACGTGTGAATGAAATAAATATTTAAATATACTTAGATTTTAGCATTGGTGATTTAATTTATTGACTATAATATCTAGGAAAATTTCAAATCTATGTTTTAGAGGAAATAAATCTAAAGAATTTATTAAAGTAAAAGCAACCAAGAATGATCTGAAACATTGATGTAAAAAGGTATCACACAGTTAAATCCAGAAATATTATTACATAACTATCATGAACTATGGAAATTTCATGTTGCTAAATAAACCAAATAAAATGTTAACTTGTATGTATTAGCCTAAATTATAATTATAATTTTCTTGCAATACAATTAATTATTAGATTTTATCACATACTAAACATTTAAGAAGGAATCTCATATTTTAAGAGAATTAAATCCTTTTTAAATGAACCAAAATCTACTTCCCAAATTAATATTTTCAAACATACATCTAGCACTTTTATTCAAAGCATAATAATTTACTAAAATCTCATACAAAATTACACACTAGCCACTTAATAATAAAAAAATAAATATTAATTTTTTATTTTAATATTTTTTAAAAGAATTTATAAACATTAATAAAATTTAATATAAAAATAATAATTAATATTAAAATTGTATAACAAATCATACAATAATTATCAAATATCTTAAATATAAATTTAAACACATTTTCAAAATCAAAATTAATATTCATTCTATATTTTATCCTTTATATTTTAATGTTCACTAACTATCCATGTGTTAAAAAAGTAACTAAGTTTTAATCTTTATGAAGTTGAAAGGTTATGAATGAGTCTATTAAAGATCAAGTCTCATTGAGTACAAAATCTCAATATTATAAAGAATGACATAAGGATCATGTTGCACATGGCGGCTTCCGTTGCACCAAAAGATCAACCTGTTAATGCTCAATACAACCATCAAATTTATACAAGATCTAAGATCCATAGGAGGTGGTTAAGCCATGTCACAAACCCAAGGGCTGTGTTGCACAACACAAGGAGACCAAGGGTGAAACTCTTGCAACGATTCCCCCCAACGCAAGTGAGGGGTTCGAACCTGTGACCTCAACTCTAATACCAATTGTTGCATAGGCGATGTGACCTCCGCTCTAATACCAATTGTTGCATAGGTGACTTTCGTTGCACCAAAAGATTGACCTATCAATGCTTGATACAACCGCCATATTTATACAAGATCCAAGATGTGGTTAAGCCATGTCACTAACCCAAGCATCGCACTGCGCAACACAAGGAGACCAAGGGTGAAACTCTTGCAATAGATCATACCCCCGATTATTTTGGTGGAATCTATACCCCTTAATCCTTAACTCTCAACCAATTTTTTTTTTCACAAAACGATCTTGTAAATGATATAAAATCCTCCATAAAAAATGAATAAATGACTGAGATAACCTAATTCCATTGTCTGAAAAATAAATTTATTAATTCATCATAAAAAATTATATCTTTAAAGATATCAAGTTTCCACAATCCATCTTGTCGTTTGAATATAATTTCCGAATTTGATTCCCTTTTTTGTTGATGGAAAAAAATGAACACAATCAAATCCAAAAATTATACTCAAATTATAACTTTACTAAAGAAGATAATAACATGTTGCCCTATACATCAAACACATAAAAAACCGATCCCCAAAAAAATCCAACCCCTTGAGCCAAATTTAGTCCCTGTATTTGCTACCCTGCAAAATTTGATTGGTTTGTTCTGATTATTTAAGCTTTTAGAACAAGTATTACTGTAAAAGTGAGGTTCTGAAGTTTATATACATCATTAAACAAGCTTTACAACTTACTTTAAGATCACAACCATTCCAGTCTTAAGTTACATTTTATCTTTGTCGAGCTTTGGCCATGGCAGACGCTGAAATCGACCAAAAGCAGAAACTTTGTAGCAAAAATGAGCTAAATAAACAAATCTGAAAGTGCAAAATACAATTTTGTTTGAAATCTTTCCATTCAAGAAATAGTTTCCAGTCCCCATGACGCAGAATAATCTCCGTCAATAAACGCCTCTAGGCTCACAACATCCCACGCGCTGGCTGCACTGTCATCAAAGACTGCAAATTGCGCATAATCCACAAAATCGTCCTCAAAATGCCAGTTGTCAAGAAAGTCCTTCTGCTCTGCGTTTTCGGCAAAATCAGAACAAGTACCACAACCCTCCTCATCTGAACAAGACGCAGCACAAACTTCTTGGCCGTCTAGGTTGACAACCGGGCTAGCCGGTATCCCAAGCTCGTCGTCGGACGCCTCCATCAGGTAACTCAGATCAATCCCGGTATCACTCTCTTTGTTTGCACAGCTGCTGGTCATATCATCCCCGTTAAACAAAAATACACCGCTTTCTTCTTCCACGAAACTTGTCAGAAAAGGCTGTTCTCCCCCTTCTATTTTCTCTACAAACTCAGTAGTATCTTCCAAAGTATGAAAATTTTGTGGCTCCGTTCTTCCATGAAATCGTTTGGGAGAATTCTGCAGAGCCCCCTCATCGCGGCTGCGCTTCTTCAGGACTACAGACATTGTGACAGACAGACCTTTGCGGGAACAATATTTCAGAGAGTTAAAGTTACTGATATTTGCTATGTTTGTTAAGGTAATCTCATTTCCTCATTTAAATAGTGTTTCAAACGGACTGGTCTGCCATAATCGTCTGCAAACGTTTTCAATCAGTCAAATCAAAGAAGCTGTATCCGGACTCAGTCTTAACTTGCGCAGCAGGTGCAGGTCAATTGTGTAGGTTTGAGAGTAGGGCCCGCCTCAGTACTGTGTTTTTCACGAGGTCAAGTTGCTTGTCACCGTTCAATTTAAATAACTTCTGACGTTTGGACGGTCACAAAAGATTAAAACACTGTCAATTTCCCAGCACCATCCAAAAATTAAAATATTAATAGAGTATATAGGACGGTAGATTTTGGGAGACCGTCCAAAAGTTCCGTCTACTTCGGCACAGATGAACCGTCGGAGCAATGGCGGATGGATAGCCACAGAAAAAGATGATTTTAAAGGCACGCTTTGACTGTCAGATTTTTCTTTTTTTTTTAGTGCGATTGACTGTCAGATTTATCCCGTGCCAATAAATTGCGTGGAATTGGTATAGAAAATGCTGGCAAAGTCGTATGATGGCGTAACGCCAAATGTAAATGCTTCACCCGTGAAACGTAGTAGGGGAAATGATTCAGTAGTTGTGGGGTACTTGTCATTATTTGGTAAAATAAATATTAAAATATTTATTTTTATTTTAAATTATTTTAGGTATATCATTGACACACTAAAATCTATGTAACTATCCGTTTGTCAATATCAAAATAATACACATTTTGATTCATATAATAGGGGAGAGGGCCGGTAGTCGTGCACCTAGCCGCCTTCTAATTATCCTACGTCAAAATTTCAAATCACTCCCAATTTTTTTCTGACAGCTTAGGAAGTTCTGTGCCATAACTAAGGTTTGAGGGCCACATCATCAAATATGATGCCACATCAGCATGCGTTTTTGTCAGGTGTCAAAAGGGCCCAAAAATAGTGAGACCAATTCTAGTGCATTACATCATGAGTAGTTGAGCGCGATGTGGTATCACATGATTGGTTAACTTTTAGATCAAAAGCATACATTTTGTTTAATTATGGATAGTCAAATCACAACTATTGGACATTATATAAAGCGACTGTGGGTATTATGCGATTGGGTACGACTATTGGACCCACGCACGACTATGGGCCCTCTCCTATTTCATATGAAACAAAATACAATGTTATTCATAATTACTTCAAATTACATCGAAAATATAATAAAGTTAATATAAAATTGTTATATTCTCGTTTGTACAATCTTACAAGATATTTGTCCAAACACAGACAAAATTGTCAAATCACTACGTAATTGTTACTTACTAGATAATATACAAGTGTTCAGCTTCTAGTATTTTAGTAATTAAATATGTTATCATCTTGACATAAGTAAAATTCTTATTTCTCATACTTGTCCCATCTCTCATAAATACTGAGCAATAATGTCGGATTGAAGACTTCAACAACCAAATATTAAGTATATGTAAAATAGATATGTAGATGTAAGACTCGCCATTTTAATCAAATTAAACAATCAATACACCAAATTTTAATATTATCTTTATTAATGAACCCCATCACCTCTTATCCGATAAAAATACATCATTTCAAAGCCACATACCAAGCATCTTTAAAAATCAAGAGGGAAAAAAGTTATAAAAATAAACCATGGTGAAAGAAGACAATTTTTAATGTCACTACATACAATCAAGCTTGTAAAGAATATTAGACCTGAGATTCTTACACTTTTCAACTTTTACATTTTATAATATATTTTGGACCTCAAAATTTATGGAAAAAACTTGTTTTGATTCAATAATCAATAATCACACAATAATGTTGATATTCTTTTCACATAGTTTTACCTAATAACTTATTTGTTGACCAATCTTGTGAATAATTGCGGGTATAAATGATAGTTAAATAGGTCTAAACAACTTATAATGTAACACCAATGTAATTAGTGTTTATTGTAATGTTCACATGGTATCCAACCATTCAATTAGGCAAGTCTTCACATTGTTGGCATAATGTTGTCATTGATGTCAAAAAGTGTTATTGATGTCAAAGGGTAGTTCAGTGGTGAGCTTGGATGTTATTGTGCTTAGTGGATTAGTTTTTGGAAGAGTTGGTGCAGAAGAATGAAGAGAAGAGCATGATGTTGCAATATTACAATGTTGCTCAAAAAGTTGCAATGTTGTCATGACATTGCAAAGGTGGCTTCCAGTCGTCTGAGGTCAAATCACTATGCAAATTTTTTATGGGTTTTCTGAGAGCTTCTCAGAAATGTGATTTGCAGCTCCAGAGGGTGTATGATGGATTCATAAATTATTTATTTGTGCTCTCGGTCAAAATTAGGGTTTGTAGATAAACCCTAAGGTTCACAGTCATGATAAATAAGTGAATGTTATATTTTAATGTTGACTATGTATAGGTAGCTACTGGCTACTTAAGTTATCACTTAAGTCATCAGGGTCATTGGTGTCACCAACTCTCTTTCCTTATGCTACAAGTTTATTTAATGAAGAATTCATTGTAGTTGCCCTCCACATCATTGTTTGCATTCACCATGGCCAAGCTCTAACCGTGATGTGTGATGGGTTCGTATGAAAGATTTGACAGTGTGCGTTCATTGTTGAAGATTGGACAGCTATCGCACACATCCTTTAAATCATATTTCAACTTTAACTCTACCTTTATTTTGCACAATGTGTGATGAAGTTTGATCAACGACTATGATCAAACTTGGTAGATCAGACGATGCCCACTAGGCCGTGACATGTGTGGTGGGTCCTTGTCTAACCCTACGGGATAGTGGGCTAGTGACATGTGTCAGGTGGGACTAGACGTTCAAATGTGAGGTGATGGAAGAAGATAATGACGTGTGAAGACATGTGGCAATGTATGATTACTTGATATGTCAATTCACATTGGTGTTGCGAATTGCACAGTGTTGACAAAGATGATATATGGCATCAGCCTGCCAACCCATTGAGATATAGTGGGCCTGTGTCTTTGGCTTGTAGTATAGCGAGCTAAGGACATGTGTCCAATGGGACCATCTATTTGACAAGCCCGACTAGTGGAGTATGATGTCAGTAGAGGACATGTGGCAAGCTGCAGTTACATCGCATGAAGCTTTCACGTTGGAGTTGTGAAGCCAAATGAAGATATTCTTTCTGTGATGTGCGATAGAAGTGGAATATGATGTCATCATTGAAAGGTGGATTGTTGTGATTGCATCACATGTGTTCTTCACATCACGATTTATATATTCACTAGTTGAGGCACTCAAGCGATGTGCGATCAATGACTAAGATTGAGTAAAAGGAAATCTAACAATCATCGCATCTGTGCTTCACATCACTATTGTAAAGTAGAATGAAGGAAGGCTTTGTGCGATGAGCAATGAACGATAGGAGTTAGTGGAGTATGACAACAACTAGGGTAGGTGGTAGAACACTATTACATAGCATGGTGTTAGTGCATTGCATTGATACAGCTCTGAGACATGAAGCTTTTTGCAGTACACTATGAGGTTGCAATGAAGTCATAGTGGGTCCACATCTCAAATATATGATGGAGTGATAAGGTAGACATGTGTCTTGAATAATAGGTGGCAAAGCTTTATTGCATCGCATTAACCTTTCTTTGCTCACAAATGAAGTTGCAATAGGCAAAGAGGAAGCGATGAGAAGTCAATGACAGATATTGAGTGAAGGTAATCGAATGGATATCGTTGCACCTCTTCGCATTAGGAGAATAAAGATGAATTCCCTAGACAAGGTAGCGATAAGTTATGAAGAGACAATGGAAATGCACAAAGAAATAAAAAATCAATGATGATAGTTTAAAGGAGATCGATCTGACATTGTTGTTTTAAAGATGGTGAGGATAACATAGATCACTTAGAAAGGTGGCATGAAGAGTTTGAACAATGGCTCACATTTTAAGTTGAAGATCTGCAATAGCTAGGGGAAGATAATGGCGGTGAAACCCTCATTCAAGTAGGTAGCTGACATGGTGGAAAGATTTAATGGTTGTAACCAATCTAGCTACCAAGTTTAATGATGATTGGATCCTTTGGGAGGTGAAGATCACATTCCTGACGTACAAAAGATAGGATATTGGGAATATGGATTAAAGAACATAAACCCTAGATCGATTACATACCAAAAATAACATTGTATAAAAATTGATGATGATGGTGTGTGGCTCAATGTATAGATAGCTTGATGGAGAAGATTATGATCGAGTAAACCTTAGCAAAAGTTTCCAGATTGTAAGAATTTGAATATGCAATTAGTCTGGAAGGTGGTGCATTGCTCAAGGTTGGATTGATGGTTAGTTGAGATAAGAAAAAAGGGGGAAGACAATAAAAATTATCTAAGTGTTGAGCAGTGCATGTGACAAAGAGAGAGGGGTGAATTGAATAACAAACAGAGAGTGCACTAATTTTGATTGAGTAGAACCCAAACAAATATTAGAGATTTCAATCAAGGTTAACATTCAGAGAGAAAAGCAAAGAAAGGTGTAAAATAGGTTGTGTGAGGTGCAGAGCATAGGGTTTCAGAGAATTGGACAATTTCAAATTAAGTTGCAACATAGAATTATGTTCAAAATACCAATTGTACTATCTTGAGTTGTAAATATGATTGGTGGGTGCCATCAGATATCTGGGTAGGTGCTTAGATTAGGGAGCGGGTTCTTCCTTGGAGTAGGCACTCCTAAAACTAGGGGATTGGTGTCTCCTTAGGGTTGGTACCCTTAAACATTGTAACAAAACATTTGATTGTGAGGTTGGATTAGGACAGTAGGTCCTGACAACATTTCTCACAGTGGTTTTTCCCATCTTGGGTTTTCCACATACATCTTGTGTTATGTGATGTTGTGTGTGCATGTTTATATTTTTGCATATTAAGTATTAATCTGCACTATGTATGGCTAAAAGGAATTAATTTGTATAAAAGTATTTTGAGCTAGATTTTAAAGTGATCTACCGATTCACCCCCCCTCTCAATAGATTGTTGTGTTCCAACACACATGGTATCTATCCATTCAATAAGGAAAGTCTTCACATGGTGTATTAATGATTATTGTAATTTTCACATGGTATCTAGTCAATGGGATCTCCACCCAACCTTAGGGTTGTGAGACAACCCACCCCCAAGCTTGGGGTTATGTAGCCACTTAGAGAGAAACATTTACACATTCTTTCACATCAACACAACAAATTGGGTACACATTTACATACATAACACACATGGGTATCACACTTTTCAAACCCCTTTAACAACCCTTACTAACACAGTGGATACCCAAAATGGGATACAATAAGGGGGGGTGGGAACTCTACCTAAAAAGGGAAAGTTACTCATCTCCATAATAAATGTAAGTCTATTTTTCATTTGTCAGCATTCTACACTATGATGGAACTTCAAATTTTTGCTCCTTATGTTCCATTCCTAGCCTGCCTGGTATTACTGGTCTTTCATGGTGTCAAAATTTTTCCTTGGGCTGGGGTTTTAGCTTTTCCTACATGTAAAACCCTTGTGTTTATTTTACGCCTTGGTTGGGATCTATTTCGCTGTTACTTTTTGAGGGGTTTTAAAATGACTAATGTCCTATCGGTTCGTCTAGGCTTGGTCCCTTTGCTCTTAATTTTTATTTCCTCAAAGGTGGAACATTCGTGGTATCATCATAATCGTTACATTTTTGCAGGAGGGATCAGAATTACGGCATTTCTGGTTGATGCGATTGCCTTGATTATCAGCGGTTGCCGCCATGCGTTATGGGATCTTTATTAATCCCGCTGATATGTAGGCGGAAGGCATACGATCATTCTTACCGTGCTAAGAAGAATAAATTTAATACCATCCAGTCAGTAATATCAAATATCAACAGTTTCCATGCTCCAGCGTGGTCGAAATTCGGAATCTTACAAATTCACGATATCACGGGCACCGATGTACTCTCATCTGATGAAGCCGAAAGAATAAAGGAAATATTGTGGTAAATTAATCTAGCCTTCATACATTAAACGGAGGATTACTAAAGTGTTCTTGAGATGCACATGTTTTGAATCAACAAATATGTTATAATCTTGACAAAAAGTTGCTCGATAGTTACTGATAAGGCTGGCGACTGTGTTGAACAAACAAGATCACTGATGCTAAAGATCTACGGTTGCCCGCCATCGCATGATCCAAAGTTGTAGGATCTTTACTGATTGCGATATTGCGGGCAACTGCCACGTGGACTTCCTTGGTAGCGCATGGTATGGTGGGCCCCTTATTGCCATGTTGGCGACTATGTCAGCTTGTTTTGAAGACGACCGTTCGATGATTTGATTCAATTGAAGGATCGATGACTCGAATTTAAATCTACATCAAATATGGTTGGAGTTGTTTATGCAATGTGCAAGTGAGCTTTAATGGCGGATGGGACACTTATTGGCATGATTTGATCAATAAATTAGATGTTGCGGTTACAACGGTTTCTAGTTTTTCTTTGATGGCAATCTCAGTGCAGGTTTCTTGTGGTTTTTGTTGAACATGCATTAACTTTCCTCAGCTGACATGATGAACGAGAATATTCTCCAGGGTGATGGCTGTTATAACAATTTTTGGAATATCACTAGGTGCTCCAATTGGCTGGTGACATGTGTACTTTCTGGCTTGATGCTTGTTTTCTCCTTCATTTTCTATAAGAAGGATTTCAAGGCCAGAAGTACAGGTTAGCAAGTTAGATATTTTTTGTCAAGTCTAGGTGAAGTTGCAGAGCAAATTGTAAAGTTTGATGGTTTTAGAGACAAATGCAATTTAGGTTTTGAGTCAATTATGTAATAGGTTTTGAGTTCATGGGGATTTAATGTTGTATAATAGTACTAGCATTTGAGTTGAAATGATAAATTCAAGCTCATGTCTCTCCATTGTACATGCATATCTAAACTTTGAATAAAATAACTAAGGGTTGTTTTATCCATCTCACTGGTGTGGTGTGTATAATTCTATTTTAGCTTTAATTCAAGGAATTAATTAACATGCTTGAATGGGATTGTAGGCAGATGTGTTTTGTATAAGGATTTGATAAGTAGTATTGAGTAAGAATACATATTGATGAGATTGTAATATAATGTCATCAAGGATTTCATATGTTATGTGTTAAATCTATCATATACCTTTAGATGCTTACGAATTTGACTCGTGCAATGGATATATGGCACTGATCTAAGTTGTAATTACCCGTATGATTCAATATTTGTTTGTCTTTTCTTAGAGTTTGCTACACATTACAAATCAATGACTATCTTATACTATGGATTGTGTTTAGTTATCTCATGCTCTAGGTAGTTGATATTATCGATGAATAGTCGATTCTATTCGATATTATCCTATCATGTTGAGATATTAAGTGAGAT